>JAQQSZ010017529.1:0-10781 GCA_028646595.1 Phalanger gymnotis | reverse complement strand
ATTTTCACTGTAGATAAAGGTTACTTCAACGATACTTCTCTACCCAGGCTCTTTTTCCCCTGAGTTTTTTCTGAAAGCAAGGTCATATAAAGGAATACAGAAAATTGAACACTTGCCAGTAAGTACAAATGGATTCCACAGTTGACTCCTGTGTCAAAAATGTGATTCCCATGTGTTTCTTTGCCTCTTCTTTCCATATATCGGAGCTGCTGCAAGTCAACAAATGAAATGATCTTTCAACCAGCAGGGCCCAGTTCAAATCATAGTGTGTTCCCTTTTGCTAGCCCCAAAGATAGATCCAGCTGTCCTCCCCACTCTACCTCCATACCCCAGTCAAAATGATTTTCCTAAAGCGCAGGTCTGCCCATGTCCCTTCCCTATCTAATGAATTCCAGTGATTCCCTGTTGACCTTAGGGTCAAATATAAACTTCTCTGACATTTAAAGCCCTTCACAACCTGGCTCCAACCTTCAGTTTTAAATTACATTAATTTTCATATTATATGTTATTTATTAAGTCTGCATTTCCACAGCCCAGCCAAACAAGTGCTCTTGCTGTTCCTCTGAATTAGATAAATATACATCCAAAAGTATAAACACAAATGGGAAATTAAGACAAAGTACCATACATTAAATAGAGCTATACATATATATACATGTATATGTATATATACATACACATACATATATACATGTGTGCATATGAATGGATCCACTTTAGAAACTTTCTGATGAATTTAAATGAGATAATTTGTTTGTATTTGTTTTTGTATTTTTATGATAAATAGCTACACAGAGAAACATGACCTTACTGAACTTATTTTTATGACTTAATAAATGATTATTGTGTTTTGTAGCATTGACTTTTAAACTTTTAAGTAAAAAAAGAAATTTATCTGCTTCATGAGGTGAATTGGTCAAGTTAACTGAATAATCAATTATTAACTAATCATAATTATTTACAAGTCTTCCTTATTCTCCGAGAAAATACTATACACAGGGATTTTTAAAACGTAATGAAGCATGTCATCACATTTTTGTCACTAAAATATTATTTTAATAATATTATTGAAGTTTTATAATATCAAGAAATAAAATATTACTGATCATTCATGTCATCTTTGTATCATCTTTTAAATGTCTATTTTATGAATATTTCATAATACAGTAGTGCAGTAGTACAGGTATTTAATTTATTTATATTTTATTATATATATATAAATATATATTATATATATTTTATTTTATATATAATTTATTTATACTTTATTATATATTATATCATATTATATTATTAATTTATATTATATTAAATAAATATGCATAAAAGGGGTATTCAAACCATTTTACTGATGTAATTAGCTCATGATCAAACAACTTTGAAGACCATTAATTTTGTCCACCTCCTTCATTTTATAGATGAGGATACAAAGGGCCAAAGAACACTTTGTGAACCTTAAAATTCTATTTAAATGGTTATACTTACCATTTAAATAGAATTTTAAGGTTCACAAAGTGTTTTACAAATATCATCTCATTTGATCCTCATGACAGCCCTGGGAAGTAGCTGGTATTATTATCCCCATTTTACAGTTGAGGAAACTAAGGCAGATAGAAGTTAAGTGACTTTTCCTAGAGTGCCACAACTAGTAAGTATTTGAAAGGCCAGATTTGAACTCACATCTTCCTGACTCCAGGTCCAGTGCAAATGGCAAAGTGTGTACTTAAGTCTAGGGTCTTATGATTCCAAACACAAGCCTCCTTCCATTACACCACACTACCTACTCTCTCTTTTTACATACATCTATTTGTGCATGAGTGTGTATATACTCATTATATATGTGTATATTTAATATTTTTATATTTAGTAATATATTTATAACACATAATTTATAATATAATAAAAATAATATATTTAATATATACTTGTAAATTAATAAAAGTCTTTTGCAGATCTTCATTTTCTCTTCTGTTTGTAGTCCTCAATCTAGTTTCATCGTGAAGGCTTTTGAAATGACTTTGCTTAAGACTGGCTTTCCCTCTATCACTTCTCTCTGCTTTATAAAATAATGTTGCTTAAAACATCCATCATTTTTTCATAAGATTTTACAGATGGTTTATATTTTTACCCAATATTCCCTCTAACAGTCATCTACCTCCAGATAGCAAGTAAGTCAAATGTTTGCTGAGTAAGCTACTTTCGGTTCTGTTTTGGTCTCCTTATAGTCCTGATTATTTGACATAGGACCTTCTTCTCTCCTTTCTCCTCCTACTCCTCCTCCTCTTCTTTCTCCTCTTCTTCTTTCTCCTCTTCTTCCTCATTTTCCTCTTCCTCCATTCTTCTACCACCACCTCCTCCTCTTCTTCTTCCTCCTGGTTGGTCTAACAAGACTGAGTTATCACTTGTTAGTAAAATAGAGGATGAAGAACTTCTCCAAGCATTGTCCCAAACTGTATCTCCTGGGTCTTTTCCAACCAAATAGCGGAAACTTTGTGGAAGAAGATTTTTTAAAATTTCTAATTGATCAGAGCTGAAAAATAAGACTTTTTCAATACATTGGTGGTATTTTTATGATTAACTATGCAAAATTAGAAAGATTCTCTTGCCTTCTAATGGCCTTTTGGCTTCAGAGCATTATGTGTTATGACAAAATAAAATGGGCATCCTGATTTGATAGATACTTTATCTTTAAATTATTAAATTTAATAAGCTCTGTCATTCCTCTGTATCATATGTATTTTATAACATTGATAATAAAGACAGAAACTCAGTATTACAAAAAAAAAGATTCCCAAGTATCTACTCAGCCAAAATAGGATCTTGATAACTAAATCTGTGCTGTCCCAAATATTGACCCATTACAGATCCTGCAAGGAGATAGCTTAAAGTCTCCACTGACATATGCATGCAATCAGCTATATTAGGTATCAGGTTGTGATTTTAGGAGGAAAATTATATATGCACACATATATACATTATATTTATAGATAGACACATGTATCTATACACACAAGCATACATATATAAGTATATAAACATATATATGACTTTCTGCTGCAAATGGAAGGATATGGAAAAGAGAATTTGCATTTCGGTTAATTGAAAAAATAAAATTTAATTAGATATATGCATATGATAAGATGTATCATCCTTGTGAGGATGAAAATACAGACTGGAAGGAACCTTGGAAATCAAGTAGTGAACTCTCTGTCACTAGAAGTGCTCAAGTAGAGGTTAAATGCACATTGGTAGAGATGTGGTCCAGCCGTTCTGGAAAGCAATTTGGAACTATGCCCCCCACAAATTATTAAATTCCTCATAACCTTTGATCTGATGATACCACTCCTAGGTCTGTATCCTATTGAAATGAAAGAAAGAGGAAAAGAACTCATTTGCACAAAATATTGTAGCTCATTTTGCAGTGTCAAAAAAATTAGAAAATGAGGAGGTGTCTATCAGCTGGCAAATGGCTGAAGGTGATGGAGTGCTACTGTGCTGTAAGTAATGAGGAAGGGGATGGTTTCAAAAAAAAATCCTGAAGATATTTGTATGAACTGATGCAGAATGAAGTGAGCAGAACTATGAGAACAATATATACAATGACAAAACATAAAAACATACAACTTTGAAAGACTTCTAACCCTGATCAATCACTATTCCAAAGGACTTATGAAAAAAAACATGCTCACTACTTCCTGACTGAGAGGCGATGGACTTGGGACCCAGATTAAGACTTGGATTTTTATTGTACGTAGACAATAAGGAATTTGTTTTACTTGACTTTACATATTTATTGCAAGGACTTTTTCTTTCTTCAAATGAGAGGGAATAGAAAAAATAAAATTTAATTTTAAACAAGAAAATTAGTGAGCTCTTTGTCACTGAAGATGTTTAAGTAGAGGTTGAATGACCATATTTTGGGGATATTGGCAGGGATTCTGGAATTGGGATAGAATAGAGACTAGATAAGGCCCCTTCCAACTTTAAGATGCTGATTTTAAATTTTTTTTAATTTTACTTTTTTCAATTTTTTTTAAATTTTTTCTCATCTAGAGAGGGGAAAACCTAGCATAAGCTTGCATAGGTTTACATTGCAGTAGGAAATGATGCTACATTGTAGAATTCTTTGCCTTTCTTATAACTTGAAATAGCCACAAATTCTCATTCTAAATAAAATGAAGAATAAGCTGCTGGATGGCCCTGGCTAAGCTCTAACATAAGTTGTTGATGTGCATTCTAACATGTCATTAAAACTCAGATGTAACTTTTATATAAGATATATATGAATAGATACTGAGATCTATTCATAGAGTAGCATGAAGTCTAGTGTCGTTAGATCACAGAGTATGTGGAGGGAAGTAAAACTTAAGAGACTAGAAATGTAGGAAGGCTTGCGAAGAGCTTTAAAAGCGAAACATCAAGTTTTATATTTGATCATAGAGGTAACAGGGAGGTAATAAGTGAAGTTTATTGAAAATGGGGAGTTGACATGGTCAGTACTATGTTTTGGTAACTGAGTGGAAGATGGACAGGAGTGGGGAGAGATTTGAAGTGGGAGACCAACTAAAAAGTTACTGAACTATGGGGTAGAGCCTATGTCAGAGGAGAGAGGGGGACATATACAAAGGATACTGAAAGGACTTGGCAACAAGACAAGACAGTAAAAATTTACCAAGCATTTGCTATGCACAAGGCACTGTGGTAACTTTTGGAATACAAATTCAAGCAAAAAGAAAGACAGTCCTTGCCCTCAAGTAGCCTATATTCTAATAGACAAAGATAATACCCCCCCAAAAAAGGAGCTGAAAAGGGAGGGGAAAGGTACTCACATGGGAACAGTATGTCAAAGTCAGGAAAGTGAGAAGCAAAGCCAGCAGGAGAATAAAGGTTATCTGGCTTGGGCTCCTCAACAAACTGGAGGAACCTACTAATAGGAGAAGGGGGTTGGCATGGCAGGGTGATGCTCAAGGGTGAGAGAGTCCCAGGTGCTGAAGGCAGTTTCAGGGTAAGACTGAAGCTGAGGCAAAATGGAAAAGTCCAAAAAAGCAGAGCTGGAAGAGGAAAGAGAATGTATATGGGGGAGCGGGTGGTATGAAAAAGTAAGGAGTTTCTATTATTTCAGGTAGGAGAAGGAAACTTTTGTAAATTAATTTTTTTCAATTAACAAAAATCTATTTTCTCTCCCTCTCACAAAACCCTTGCATTAAATATGTGTAGCCAAGCAAAACAAATTCACTCATCAGTAATGTTGCATTATGCATCCACCACTTCCATTTTGAGGTGAGTTATATATCAAATTTCAAAATGATTTTGCTTAAGTGCTAGAGGAAATGGAACCTGGTTGAAGGAGTTAAGGAGAAAAGAACTTCTCAATTAAGAATTATTGTTTGCAGAGTGGCTTATCAGCCTTGTCTATTTACAAATATGTTACAAACATGTACAAAGATCAATGATCAACCATTAAAAAGGTTTGTGTCTTAATTATTTTTCTCCAACTGTGATGGCTTAAGAGGGAATAATGGTTTGAGGCCAAACAATACATCAAGGTTTGGAACCTTTGCCTTGTGCAGACAGGTGGAGGTATGGTGTACCCCCATAAGTGTTGAAGGAATTGTTCTAGGGTCAATTGCCTTTCCAGAATTCTAAATAGTGCCCTGCTGCCCCAAAACAGTTTAATAACTTCATGTGGATGAGAACTTTATTCTCACATAATGACTTTCTCAGTCACATTCCCATAAGACTAGGCTGTCATAGTTTTCACATTACCCAAGGGCCAGAAGGGTCGGCTGGTGGTGCTGCCTCCCATGAGGATTTGTGGCTGTCTATCCTTCTTAAACATCTTTAGGGATTTTTGTAGCATTTCTCTGCATCCAGATGCACTTATCCATAATCCCAGTGGTCAGGAACATCTTTATATTTCATCTAAATTCTTTCTGCTGCAACTTAAGCTTGGGTAAATAATAAAAGATGATTAACTTGTAGCCCTCTTGCTTCATGTATCATGGGATTGCTCTGAACTTGGAGGCCTCACTGAAACTTTATCGAGATATATTATTTAGATAAATCATGGCTAAAGATGAATCATAGACAAATGTCTAATTAGCTTTAAATAATAGCTTTAAACATATTATCATGCTGGATCTTCACAATAACCCTGCAAGGTAAGTGCTACCATTATCCCCATTTTTTACAAAGGAAATGAAGCTCATAGAGTTTCAATGACTAGGCTAATGTCAGAGTTAATAAATGTCTGAGGCAGGATTTGAAATCAGGTCTTTGTGAGAGCAAGTCCAGCACTCTATCTACTATGTCAGGGGTAGGGAACCTTTCCTTTTATTAAGGGGATTTATTCTGTGAAGTTTGGATTTGGTCAAAGGACCACACTTGAGGACCTAGAGGGCCACATGTGGCCTCCTGCTTGCAGGTTCCCTGCCCCTGAACTATGTCATCTAGGTGCCTAGGTATCTGAAGTAATCAAACAATGGGTCAATCAATCAATTAAATGCTTCCCAGTGCCTGACACTGTGCTGAGGGATGGGGATATAAAGCAAGGCAAAAATAGACCCCGCCCTTAAGGAGCTAACAAAGTGCAAGGCCCAGAGTAAGGAAGACCCGAGTTCAAATTCAGTCCCAGACACTTTCTAGCCATGTGACTCTGGGCAAATCACTTAACTCTGTTTCCCTCAGTTCCTCATCTATAAAGTGAGCTGGATAAGGAGATGACAAACCACTCCAGTATCTTTGCCAAGAAAAACCCTAAATGGGGTCACAAAAAGTCGAACATGACTAAAAATCTAAACAACAGCAAATATACAAGGTATATCAGGGTAGATGAAAGATAATCTCAGAAGGGAAGCCGCTAGCCACTGGAGGGGCAAGGAAAGGCTTTCTGTAGAATGTGAGATCTGAGCTGAGACTTGAAAGAAGCTGTGGAAGCTAAGAGGCAGAGGAAATGAAAGAAGAGCTAGAGGATTCCAAATGTGAGGGGTAGCCAGAGCAAAGGCACGTAGATGGGATGAGTGCCCACAACTTGTACGAGGACCAGCAGAGAGGCCAGAAGAGCAGGATTCTAGAGTCAGTGGAGGGGACTGGAAAGGGTCCAGGTTAGGAAGAGCTTGAAATGTCAGAGGACTTTATATTTGATCCTGGAGGTAAGAAGGAACCACTGGAGAAGTAATTTGCAGATTTGGTAGTTGACTGAGTTCCTGTTTTCTTTCTTAATCATGGTACTGGGATAAATGAAAGCAATTAGATTTCACTACAGTTCCTTAAAGTTCTCTAGTAATCTTTAAAAATAGAACATATCAGAATTGTAATGATTGGAGAGATGTTAAGGAACAATGTACAAATGAGAAAACAGAGTCTTGGACATGTTAAGTGATTTGTCCAGTCACATAGGAAGTCAGGAGCAGAGGCAGGATACAACATGGGTCTATTGATTTTTAGTCTAGTACTCTTAAAGGCAGAATCAAGATTTTTATTTCTATTTCCAAAGAACGAAGTTTTATTAATTAAACAAATAAATGTTCTCCAAGGTCAAACAGAAATATGGATGCTTGGTCTAGTAGGATTCCATGGAGTAGGCATGGGGATGGATAGGTCCATCCCATGGAGCATTCACTGAGCCCCTTTTGGGGCCGCTTATGAGGACATCCGATGAGTGCTAAAGGTCTTGGCACTTTGGGATGACACAATGGTCTCCCTAGTCCCTATGGCAGCAACAAGGTTAGAGAGATGTGGTAAAATAGGCTTGGCCACTAAGCCAGAAGATTCAGCTATGCAGTAGATTTTAAAGGGCAAGACCCTTTGTCCTCTTGCTCATGTATTCCGATCTCTCTCTCTCTGGAATATGTGATGTAGAACTCTCTTTCTGGGACTTCTCATGAGTGGGAAGAGAGGAGCACCTCTCCGCCCTGGCATCTATAGTGGTTGTCTAAACATGGCAACTAGAATGTGTACCCATAAAGGTGACCTGAATTGGAATCTCAAGACATGGATACTACTTCTCATTTGTGTTTCTCTCCCTGACCAAACAGCCATCTTGAAATGGATGCCTTTAGCCAGGAAGGCAATCTCATGGGTTTGAGAGGTCAGGAACTTAATGCTGACTACACTATAGGAGACTGAGATAGAGGTGGTGTTCATCGTAGCTACTATGGTCCTTCTCAGAGGAGAAGACTAGTAATAGGAGAATGATCCCAAGCCCTGTCCTGGCTCGCCAGAAGGCATAGATTTTAAGGGAGTTGTTTAGACAGTGCAGAGCCAAGGTAAAGTGAAAGGCGGCTAGGTTTCATAGAGCACTGGAGCACTAGACGTGGGAGCTGGAAGATCTAAGTTCAAAAACTGCCTCAGATATTTCCTAGCTCTGTGACTTTGAGCAAGTCACTAAACTCCTCTGTGTCTGTTTCCTATTCTGTGAAAAGAAGGGGCTGAAGTCCCTCCCAGGTCTAAATCTATGATCCTGTGAAATGTTTGTTCAGAAACATCCCACTAATTGCACTCTGTTTTAATGTCCTAAGTATCAACCTTTCTCAGAGAGTATAATAGGATTCATAGGTTGCTGTTTAATGTTTGACATCTTTGTCAAAATGTGCTTATGAGTCTTTTTGATTTTAAGTGTTTCTTTTATGTGAAGAACATAAATAGCTCTCCTATACCTGATCTCTACATTATGCATTGAGTACCTTTTTAATTTCTTTGGGAGAGATTGTAGAAATGGGACAAATCTAAGTTTTCTTTACCTAGTTTTCCATGGGGCTCTGAAGTGAGTTCACAAAGAACCGGAGACATTGAAAAGGACCTTGACCCCTTTCTTTACAGATCTCCCCCCAGGACTAAACTTTGCCTACATGAGTCCCAAAATAGGGTGAGCACCCCAGCCCTGGTGGGTCCAGCAGGATCTATAGCTGTAGTAATTTTATCTTTATTTACACACACACACACACACACACACACACACACACACACACAATTCCACTGCTTTTATTCTTTTTATACATTTACATCTACTTATATGGGACTGAGAAATGCTAAGAAATTACTCCTTTTCCTCTCTAAGCCCTTCCTGGTGTTTACTACAGCTCCCAAACTACTGTTGAATCTGACTGCCAATTTCATTAGTGTTCCGTTTACTTTTTCTTCCAGAGAAGTAATAAAAATACTTAAGAGAAAGAGATTAAAACCACATTGCCTCCCCAAATCAAACACCTTGCCTTTTCTCCTCTCATAGCTTTTCTGCAAGCATTCAACATATTTTGATCTATGCCAACTGAAACTGACTTTCAAAATAAATTACGAAATACAATTTTGTAAAGTCTATACCAAATACTCTATGAAAATGCTAATAAATAACATCCACTGTACTTCCTTTACTTAGTAATCTTATAATTCAATCCCCCAAAAAGCAATCTAATTTTCCTGGCATCATCTACCCTGAAGAAACCCATGCTACTTATGGCTTATGATTTCCTTAGCCTTTGTATAGTTCCAGATTCTTTTTCTCAATATGCAATCCATTATTTCTACAGAATTGACATCAGATTATCTAGACCATAACTTCTAAGATCATCTTACTCCACCTATTTTGAAGATTGGCATCTAATTTGCTGTTTGAGGGTTTCATAGTATTTTATTCCATTCTGCATAGATTTTCAAAAGTGATTGTAAATAAAGTGATTTTGTACAAACCTTAGCAAAATGCCTTGCATTTACCTCCAATCATTTGAACATTCATTTTTTAATCAAACATTAATTATGCTAAGTAGAGGGGAGTTATAAAAATAAAGATGCATTCATTGCCTTTTAGGAGTTTTCAATCTAATAGAAATGATAAGGCATTTAAAAAATACCAGTTAAAATAAAAGCAATACAGAAGAAAAGTACACACAAAATGCATTGACTCCAGAAGAAAAAAAAAAGGTTAATTCTTGGCTGTAGCAACAAGGAATTCTTCAACAAAGCAACCACAGTAGAATTTAAACTCTCATGACTGAGATTGTTTTTCATTTTCATCTTTCTATCTCTCACACATTGAACCTTATAGGCACTTAATGAATGTTTATTCAATTAAACCGAGTTCACAAAAAAGATAGATTTTCCAGTTGTTCCCCATCTGATTTGTCCATCATTTGTTCTGTGTCTAGTTTTTGTTTTTAAATTCTTTCTTATCAAATGTTCCCATTTTCTATTTTGAGGTCAGACTGGTGGTAGATATTTTAATGAGCTCATCATAGAGTAGAAGTTAGAAAATAGATTTGGTAAACAAAATGATTTATTTCAAATCTGGAGCTATATCTCCTTTTGCATCTCACAAGTTAACTAACTTAGGTCACATAATAAGTAGTCAGCAAATATTTGTTGACCAATTGCTTTGGTGTAAATCTTTAACAAAACGATAAACTTACTTTTATAGTTGGAAAAAATCTGGGCTTTCATTAACATACATGCATTCCCTCTTTGATTGTACCCAAATCCCAATTCCCTCAAGCCCTAGTGAACAATCTACAGGGTACTCCTAAAGGCTGGACACATAGGCAAAAACACATATTTTCAAGAAATGAAGTGAATGAAATTTTCAATAACATTTTATATAATTGGAATATTAACAAATAACATCTTCAGTATGATTTCCATCATTTGTGATTCAAAGGATGATGCACTTTGCAAGATTCGTGGGAACTCAATGCAATAACTACACATTGCTATCAATTTCAGCACATTCACTCTTTATGTATTTATGTGTTCAATCAAGTGTGTTGCATCTGTGATTTTCTTTTTTTTTT
>JAQQSZ010017528.1:0-10781 GCA_028646595.1 Phalanger gymnotis | reverse complement strand
ATCATGAGTACTTTGGCATTCTTGTGGATCATTGTGTTGATCAGAGGAGCTAAGTCTTTCATCGTTGGCTACCACTGCAATATTGCTGTTACCTGGAATGTCTTTCTGCAAAGTGCAGGGGCACAGCTAATTTACCATTATGTATGCGAACAAGTGTGAAAGAAACATGGATGAAACACTTCTCAATGCTAACAATACAGTATGCAAACATTAGTATATTAAATGTTTTTAATTTTTATTTTCATTTTTATCTTCAAATCCAAATTCTTTCCCTTTCCTTCCTCACCTCCCCCTTCAGAAGGTAAGAAATATGATACCAATTATACCTAAGAAGGCATGCATGACATATTTAGCATAATTAACACAAATAAAATTGCAAAAACAAAAAAAAATCATAGAGAACACAGGGGAAAAAGCTTGCTTCAAACTACTCAGAAACCACGAGTTCTCTCTCTGGAGGTGGATAGCATTTTTTTTATCATGAGTACTTTGGCATTCTTGTGGATCATTGTGTTGATCAGAGTCACTAAGTCTTTCACAGTTGGCTATCATTACAATATTGCTGTTACCTTGGATGGATTTCTGCAAAGGGCAGGGACACAGCCAATTTAGTGTTACATATGCTAAGCAGTGTTACAGAAAAATGGGTGAGACACTTTTCAGTGCTAACGATGTAACAACTGAATGGGGCAGGGGAAGCTGGAGTGGGACTTGAGCCTCAAGTGTGGGGAATACAGGTGCCAGGCTCAGTCTCCACCCAAGAGCAGGCTGAGGGCTAGGGTATCCAGTGAGTTTCTAAAAACGTTCTAGCTAAGGATATTAGCTAGTTACACCAAAGTTATTATTAGCAGCTGGTGACTTAATATGGTTACTATGTAATATGACTGCTATCTGATGGCATAAACTGATGGTGAGGTCCTTTACTAAAATTTCCCATTTGTGGTCTGTCTTATATGGGGATCACAAATATTTAGCAGTTGTTTATGGATACGCCATGTAGTTTACCAACCTATACCCCAATATGCTTTTCATAACATAGAAAGTCAAGCTACAGAAAAAAAAAACAAATGGCCTATTAAAAATGGAATCAATCAAGACAATGAATATACTCTCACTACATTTCACCCTCTGGCTGTTGGCAATCCCTACAGTCATCTAGATTACTAATAGTTATTCGATCACTATACTATTCTTTTACTACAACTGGATTACTATACTGTCTATACTATCTATATTATACTATACTACTATTCTATGACTATACTGTAGTATAACTATACTAATAGTTATTCTATCACTATACTGTTCTATTGTTATAACTGGATTACTATATTGTCTGTACTATACTATACTACTATTCTATCATCATACTATATTATAACTATACCGATAGTTATTCTAATTATAACTAATATAATCAAAATAGTCACATTGCTTGGGGTTACAACATATGCTACCACAAGTGTTAATATTTCATGAAGCGGTTTCAATTTATCCCGTGTTCTCTCTTGGCAAGTCCTCTGCAGAGAAATCCAAGAGCGAAAAAAAAAGAACATGTTACTCAGTCTCTTTATCTTTTCACCATTCAAGCTGATGCCCTGTGATTTTCTTTCCAATGATCTCTTGTAAACTCTGTGGTCATTCTTCAGATCAGGCGAGGCTAAAGTGTTTGACCACTTGCACTACCTTTCAGTGATGCTTATGCCATCATGTTGTATTTTGGTGTGGTTCTCTTGTGTCTCTGGCAAGCCCAAAAGCTGTGACCCCTCTGCTTCCAATAGAGTGTCTAAGTAAGAGGTAGTTCCCACTCTCATATTGGCAATGTTTTGTATCCTTGGGCATCCTGTTTGTCGCATGTGTGATTTGCAGGAAGAGTTGGATATCAAACAACCAACCAGAGGGGGAAGACAGTCTTGGTTGCAAAGCACTGCAAAAAAGTTCCGTGATGTGCCAAACCCAAATGGGATAGTGTCTGCTATGAGATGTCCAAGGTGTGGCTGGAGCAGGGTCAGGAAGGCACCTATGATGACGTCCCAGTACTTGCACATCTGTTCAAGAGAAAAAGAACATGGCAGATCTATGTACAGAAGTTGTCATCAAGGGACTCAAAACCATTTCACAGGTCCATTGGTAACTGTACTCCAGTTTGCCATCCCAGTGGTCTCTGCTAGAATGAGCTGCTGCTCTGAGGAGGAGGGGGAATCTACTCCACCACATTTTAGCTCTTTCTGTGAGAATTTGCTGCTTCTTTTCCCAAATCACTGGGGAGTGGAATAATAATTTTAAATCCATCTGCCAATCCAGGATGAATTTTCCTTGGCCTGTTATTCAACTAGCTCACAGCTTTTATAATGACTGCTTTCTTGTCAGTAGACTTTGCATCCTCTAACATTTGATTTACTTGACTCTTAAGTATCTGCCTATCTTCCTTGCAGACTGTGCATTATCACATTGGTGGAAGTTCCATATAACAGCCTAGCCCTTAGCCTATTTCTTGACTGCATAGACTGAGAAAGGCGATCTGTGATTGTTCTCAGTCACTACTGTCTGGGTATAATAACCAAATATCAATGCTAGTCTTTCAAGAGGGAAGTCTTTGTTTGCTCATGCACAAAGGACATCAAAATCTAGCCTTGAGCATGGTGAGATTGCAATATTTTTTTCGTTGAGCCTGTTAGAGAGTAGGTTAAAATAATCAATTTGCCTTTCTGTCCCAGGAACATGGTTGTTGCTGATGAATCCAATAACTGAAATCTATTGGACTTCAATAAGGGCCTAGCCTTCTGGCAAATGGACCAAAGTAGTGCTGTGCATAGACTCACTCTATTTCTTTTCTTTACTCCCAGTTGATGTAAGATTTGGGGGGAATGTGGACCTTTCCACAAAGTGTCTACCTGTTTGAGGGTCATAGTACTCTGATATCTTAGAAGGCATGTCAATGAGATGGGCTCGTACATCCTCATGGACATGACTTATTCTTGTCCCCTCAGCACTGAATCTCATGGTGTTAAGTCATTACTTCAGTACCAACTAAGTGGTGGCAGTTCCAGCGCATCTGTAAGGGAGGATTTGGGCCCATGCTAATATAGGAATTGGTATTCCTATTGTTAGTAGCATACTAACCAAAGTCAAGCCCTTGGTCTACCTGATAGCATAATATACTAACACGGACATTTTTTTCTCACAATGGTGTACTATTGTGTACTAATACTGAGGGTCAGTAGTTATCTTTTTCATCTCAAACCCTAGTGGCATATAAGCCCTTTCCTTATCTCCCTTTCACTTGCTCCATAAGTACTAAGTCATAAAATCTCCTGTATGCCTAGCTTCTAGTCTATGAAAGGAGTATGAGTTCGCATAAAGGACATGGTATGCTGCACTGCCTCCTTCACTTATATTAATGCATGCTGCTGTTTTGGTCCCCCTTCAAAATGTCTCCATATTTCCCTCTAACTCAGGGGATAGTGGGTAATGAGGAAATTTTAGAACAGATAACTATTAGGGGGAAGGAGAAGGAAAAACTTATTGGTGAGATGGTGTGGGAGGCAGTTCTGTGTGAGACTAGGCATAAAGTACTAACTCTGGAGTCAAGAGTCTTGGATTCAAATCCCACCTCTGAAATGTATCCTTTTGTAGCCCAGGACAAATTACTTCACCTACCTGGGCCTCAGTTGCCTCATCTGTGGAATGCAAGGGTTGGATTGTCTCTGAAGGCCCTTCCAGCTCTAAAAAATGAATATATGATTTATACGTTCTGTGCTCTAGAAGATTCAGATAAGGATTCAGAATCCACTTGCAAGAGCTGAGAGGTACTATTGATGAGAATGACTCAGTGGGACAGATGGTATTTGGGATTATGTTCAGAAAAGAACAGAATTTCAGAAGTGTCGTAGGCGGAGTGAAGGAAGTCCAGATGTGAGTCATAACCAGCTTTTCTATGAGGCAAGGGCTTTGTAAATTTTAAAACAATATAAAAATATGAGTTACTGTTAATTCTGATGATGATAATTGATGCTTCTGCGTCGAGCCCTGCCATTATCCTGAGAACTAATCATGGCTGGAGCCTTAGGGGATTATCAGCAACACTATGGCGCCTGAAGATGAACTCCTCATCAGATCAGCTGGGCCCACTAAGACCTCATGTCCTGGTTGCAGGAACAGTAAGGCTCTGGCCTTGCACCTAATGAGCAAAGAACCATGCACCTACTTGTGGCTAGTGACCAAGTAACTACCTTCCTGCCTTGTGCTTCAGCTACAGTTGCTGGATACTGATCTTACCTCCCCTCTCCAGACCCAAGGGCATTCCTGGGATCTTGTGTCTGCAAGCTTCTCCCAAAAAATGAACCTTTGGGCAGGGTAGCATAGTGTGAAAAGTCTTGATCATGGTGTCCAAGATAACCAGGGTTCAAATTCTGACATTGTCATTCACTACGTACGTAATTGGGACAAGTGATTTCATCTCACGTGGCTTCCATTTCCTCCTCTGTCAAAGGGATTGGACGAGAGGGCCTTTAAGGGACCTGCCAGCTCTAGATGTAGAGATGAATCTATGTGAGACCTTGGATAAGTCACTTTCATTTTTAGGGCCTTGGTTTCCTTTTGTAAAATGAGGGAAGTTGGATCCAGTGACCTCTGTAGGACCCTATGAGCTGCAGATCTAGGATTCCATGATTTTGTGACTTGTGCCTATTAGCTTCTATTCTGTCCAACTCCATATTGGGCTTAGCCTGACAAGACAATCACCTGTTGTTTCTGGTTTGTCCCACCTTTGGGTGCAGCGGGAGGTATTTTGGTCTCTGGGTCACAGGCAAACTCATTCTGTGGACCATCCTGCCATGACCTGAGTTCTGGTAATGGGTCTAATTTCTCCTTCTGAGCAACTGTCTCCCTCACCTCTGTTTTGGCACATTTGGTGAGCACTCAGAGAACCTAGACAATGGGTCCAGGTTCTGAAGGGACAGAGTTGGTATGAGACTAGTTCCAGACCCGGGGCCTTCTCAGGGGTTCCTAAGCAAGTCTCTAGGGTGGAATCGGGTGTTAACGACTATTTGGGAAGCAGCAGATAAATGTGGGCCTGGGCACTGGAAAACAGGTGGGTGAGACAGGGTTCCAGCTCCAGTATAAATGGTGATTAAGGTCAAAGTCAAAGAGGAAGGGAAGGGAAAAAGCTTTCATTTAGTCCCTAATATAAGCCAGGCTTTATGAATATTACTTCATTTCTTCCTCAAAACAACCCCGTGAGGTAGGTCCTATAACTTTCTCTTCCAGCAGGCTGGAATGTGCCACATTTGCAGGACATAAAGAAGAGGAAGCCAATCATGGAGAACAGGTTTTGAATGAATGTACTTGACATACGTTCAGGTTTCCCTACATAAGTGCTGAGGGTAAGGTGGGCTGGTGTACATTTGGAGATGGGTGCCATAAGAAAGGAGAATCTTGGCCCCCTGCCTAGGATTAGGCTGACTACCAAGTTTAGCAATATCTGTGCACAGGGTTCTATTCTAGGCTACACAATCTGAGAAGGACAGTTAAAGCTAGAAGGAGGCCAGAGGAGAGAAACCAGAATAGGAGAAGGGGATTATGGGAGTATGCCACCTGATCACTGGCTGTGAGAACTGCAGGTGTTTCTACCATGCTTAGCCATATCTGGTGCACAAGGTTCTATTGGAAGTTACACATTCTAAGGACAGGTAAAGTTAGAGAGAGGCCAGAGGAGAGAAACCAGAATAGAAGAAGAGGATTATGGGAGTATGCCACCTGATCACTGGGTGTGAGATGTGTGGGTGGTGGCTGGAAAAGAAAAGACTTAGAAAGGAGATAAGACAGGCTATGTCTTTGAGAATCTGAAGTCATATAGAAGCAGTAGCAGACCCCCTGTTTTTGGCCCCAGAAGGCACAGCAGGGAGAAGTTTGAAGGGAGGGGAAATTCCACAAAAGGGTCCCCACATGAAAGGAATTTGGCTCCATGTAAGGAAGGAAACTTGCAGTCATTGGTGCTATCCAAAAGCAGAAAGACTCACCCTCTGGATAAAGTGGGGCTCCTTCACTGGGAGATTTCAAGTAAATGCTACAAGGTCATTTTCCCCAGCCACCGAAGAGGGGAATCTTGTTGAATGACTGGTTGGACAAGTTGTCCTTTGGGATTCAGGAGCCTGGGGATTCTGAGAACCGAAGGTAATTAGGAGACAGCAGGGGGCATGTCTTTACAGTGATAGGGCGAACTGAGAGCCAGGGCAGCAGTGTGTTGTGTAGCTGAGAATAAGTACATAGGTCTAGTGGAGATGTGTGTGTTGTGTGTGATTATGGGAAATAACAGACATGTAGAACAGATGAGGGAAGAGAAATAAAATGCAGCTGTGTATTGGGGAGCTGAGGGCAAGTATAGCGGTTCAGGGAAGATGGGCTCACAGCACAGATTCCTTTAAGGACAATATTTTTTGTGGCTGTTGTTCAGTCATTTCAGTCATGTCCTACTCTTCATGACCCCGTTTGCAGTTTTCTTGGCAAAGATAGTGGAGGGGTTTAACATTTCCTCCTCTAGCTCATTTTACAAGTGAGGAAACTGAGGCAAACAGGGTGAAGTGAGTTGTCCAGGGTCACACAGCTAGTAAGTGTCTGAGGATTTGAACTCAGCTCTTCCTGATTCCAGGCCTTTGCGCCACCTAGCTGCCTCAAAGGGACAGTATTTGTTCAACCTTAAAATTAAAAAAAAAAACATGAATTTTTGTTATTGCAAATAGTAATGAAGACTACTACCTCTAGGGGCAGCCCTGCCACTTTCCTAGGAAGGAGTTCTAGCCTGAGAGCTGGGCAAAGAGCAACGACTCAGTGTACAAGGAAGAAGAACTTTGTAACAGGACAGTGGGTCCCACTGTCAGCTCATATCTACGTTCCTTAAATAGTGAGGCCATGGCCTTGCAGCTGGTGACCACATTGATGGTCCCACCTAGCACCTGAGTAGGAGATGCTGGAGCCTCATATTCTCCCTCTCCTCTCCCTCAAACTATACCATTCCCAAGCTCCCTTGCATACTAAAACCTCATCCTTCCACAAGCTTAGATCCTGATGGCTTACTTCCCTCTGTTTCCAGATAGTCCTGATAGATGGTCTGACAAGCTTTGACACTCAGGCCTCATGCTCCTTTGTACTCCACACTGGCCACAGGCTATATTTTAATAACATTGAAGCCACAGCAGTAACTTCTCCCTCCTCTAGTCTTGTCAGGCTCTCTTCTGCTGTCACACCTTTCCAGGATGTACAGAAAGCTGATGAAGACAGTCTGTGAGTGGACAGGGTTCCAGCAGACTGACTGTGAACCTCACAAAGCTTCCAGGGACCTCAGGAGAATCTGTATGCTAGAGAAGGATTCTCTGGACTTGGGGCATAGCAGGTAAGCATGGAGATCCAGGGCCAAGGTGGATGAGGGAATAGGTCAAGAACAGAGGTATGGAACATAAGTCATTAGCAGGAAATGAGCAACAAAAGAGGTACAGATCAGAGCCAAAAGAGAAAATGAATATTTTGGATGTCAAGCGTCACAGCACAGAAATCTCTTAAACAATAATTTCCTCAATGAAAAAGAAGTTGAATAAGGTTAATGCTAGTCAGGTTTTAACTTGAGCTCTGAACCTCCTGCTGAGAAAGAACAAGGGATAAGGAAGCTGTGCCTAACAGCAATTCATGTCCAGAATATCTGATTGTTTCAGTGGATGGCAAACCTGATATGCGTCGACAATGGAATGAGACAACCAAAACAACTAATGGAGTCTTCAGTTAACAAAAAGAAGGAAAAGCAACCAGGGCTAGAGATGGGGGAGTCCTACTTTCTCTGTCTTGGGCAACATTTACAATGCAATGGTCTAGTGTGGGTACCACATTCTGGGAGGGACAGTGGAGATTTAGAGGCCAGAGGAGTGCAACCAGTATTAAGAAGGAATGCTAGACTATGTCAAATGAGGATCTTCTGTGGGAATTGGGGTGGTAAGGCTGGAGAAGAGAAGGCTTAGAAGATAAGTAAAGCAGGTGACTTGGAACATGTGAAGGCCTGCCATGTGGGAGCAGAGTGAGACTTGTCCTTCTTGGCCCCCTGAGAGCAGATTTAGGAGCAAGGAGGGAAAATTGCAAAGGGATAGACTTTGACTTCATGCAGGGAAGAAACCAGGTAGTCATTAGGGCTGTCTCCAAGTGGAATGTTTCCCCCACACCAGTAGAGGCTGTCAAGGCAAGGCCACAAGGCCACTTTCCAGGGACCTTGGAGAAGGGACTCTTGGTCAGTGACTTCTTGGAGTAGATGTCCTTTATTCCTTGCCAACTATGGGATTCTAGAGATTTGTGGTGCTTCAGAGCTGCATGGAAGATGTGTTTACAGATACTGGAGAGGACAGAGGCCAGAGCCACAGTATATTGGGTAGCTAAGGCTAAGTACAAAGATGTAGTTAAAGAGGGCGGATAACAGATGTGTGGGGCAGATGTGTATTGGGGACCAAAGTGGGGAGAGAACTGAGGCACAGATATGTATTTGGGTACTGAGGGTAAGTGGAGAGCTGCAGGGCAGATGTAGCTCACAACATACATGCCAGTGAGTAAAGTCTTTAGTGAATCTCAAAACGTAAAACTATGATTCTGTTACTGCTAATGGTAATCACAGGCACTACCTCTATGTGGGGTGGCGGGGTGGCCCTCCCACTGTGCTAGAAAGCAGTTCTGGCCTGAGGACTGGGCAAAGACCAAGAACTCGGTCTACAAGGAAGAACAAGTTTGAATCGGGACAGTGGGTCTCACTGGGTTCGAGAGACAAGTTGTCCCTGGTCTTTCTGCTGGTGACCACGTAAACAGTCCTACCTCTTTGTGTTCTCCCCCAGCCTCCACCTTGTGCCTCAGTTAGAATTTCTGGAGCACTACATACTCTCTCCTCCCTCTGCCCAGCCACATGCCCAAGCTCCATTACCTGGTGAAGCCTCACCCATCCCCAAGGTTAAGGCCCTGCTGGCTTCCCTTCCTCTATTTCTTGATATTGTCTCACAAATCCTAACAATCAATCCCCACATCCTTTTGCACCCTTCATTGGCCACGACCTGAGCTCTAATAAGAATAACTCCACTGTAATAACTTCTCTTCCCTCCTTCAGCCCAATGTCTGCCTCAACATTTCCCATAAACATAAACACACACACACACACACACACACACACACATATGGATCTTGACTAGACCTTGATCAACTACCTAACACATTGTTACCACACCTGTGCTGCGAAACCTTTCCAGGAGGTACAGACAGCTGATGAAGACAAAAGACTTGCACTGCGGGTAGAGCTAAGATGGCAGCTGGAAAGTAGGGACTTGTGTGAGCTCCCAGGCAGGTCCCTCTAAAAACCTATAAAAAACGACTCTAAACAAATTCTACAACTGCATATCCCACAAAATGGCAAAGGGAAGCAGGGTTCCAGCCCAGGACAGCCTGGATGGTCTCTGGGTAAGGTCTATTGCTCATGGAGCTGGGAGTAGAGTGGAGCAGAGCAGAGCCCAGCATGGGTGGCAGCAGAACCAACCAGACCCGAGACCAGGAGCTGGGCAGAGCAGCCCTAGCACCCTGAGTCAGTGGGCTGTGGCAGTTACCAGACTTCTCAACCAACAAACACTAAAGACAACAGAGAAAGTTAGTGGGAAAAGCTGTGGGGGACAGAGTGAAAGAAGGAGTTCTCAGTTGGGCAACTGACCCAGGTGCAGCAGAGGTGGGGAAGCTACATAACTACAGCTACAGTTGCTTTCTGCCCCAGGACTACCTGGTGGGAGGAATTAAGTGGAGGATCAGAGAAGGAGTGCAGAGCCTGCTTAAGATCTGAGTCCAATGCAGATTGGCTGTTCTTGAGGAAGGAGGAGTGCTGGTGTGGCAGAGCTGGATGTATAGAAATAGCTCTGAAAATGACAGTACATCCCCTCAAGCTTGGAAAAAAAAATACACTTTACTCTGTAAGGAGTCACACCGTGACAAAAAACTCGGGTCAAGTAAGTTGGCTAGGAACATGGCCAAGCAGCGAAAATGGACTCAAATTCAGTCTCCGACTTTGGAATCTTTCTGTGGTGACAAAGAAGACCAAAACATACAACCAGAAGAAGTCAACGAAGTCAAAGAGCCTACATCAAAAGCCTCCAAGAAAAACATGAACTGCTCTCAGGCCATGGAAGAGCTCATAAAGGATTCGGAAAAACAAGTTAGAGAAGTAGAGGAAAAATTGAGAAGAGAAATGACAATGATGTAGAAAACCATGAAAAACAAGTCAATGACTTGCTAAAGGAGACCCAAAAAAGTATGGAAAAAATACTGAAGAAAACAACACCTTAAAAAATAGACTAACTCAAATGGCAAAAGAGCTCCAAAAAGCCAATGAGGAGAAGAATGCCTTGAAAGGCAGAATTAGCCAAATGGAAAAGGAGGTCCAAAAGACCACTGAAGAAAATACCACCTTAAAAATTAGATTGGAGCAAGTGGAAGCTGGTGACTTCATGAGAAATCAAGATATTGTGAAACAAAATCAAAGGAATGAAAAAGTGGAAGACAATGTGAAATACTTCATAGGAAAAACCACTGACCTGGAAAATAGATCCAGGAGAGATAATTTAAAAATTATTGGACTACCTGAAAGCCATGATCAAAAAAGAGCCTAGATATCATCTTTCAAGGAATTATCAAGTAGAACTGCCCTGATATTCTAGAGCCAGAGGGTAAAATAGAAATTGAAAGAATCCACAGATCACCTCCTCAACTAGAACCCAAAAAGA
>JAQQSZ010017527.1:0-10781 GCA_028646595.1 Phalanger gymnotis | reverse complement strand
TTAAATCTTCAGCAGGCTCTTCACTCTTGCTCTGATCAGCCACTTAATTCCTCCCACCAGGTGGGCCTGGGGCCAGAAGCAACTGCAGCCGTATTTCTAAAGCTGCCCCACCTCTGCTGCCCCAGGGGCGGTGGCCAAACCGCAAACTCAGTCCCACAGCTTTTCCCACTAACCTTCTCTGTTGTTTTTGCTGTTTGTGGGTTGTGAGGTCTGGTAAATGCCACAGCTCAGTAATTCAGGATGCTAAGGCACTCTCCGCTTAGCTCGTGGTCTCGGCTCTTGGTCTGGTTGGTCTGCGGTCCGCACTGCGTGCTCTGGGCTCTGCTTGGCTCAGCTCCACTCCCCTCAGCTGGGAGCTGGGAGCTCCATGCGGGACAGGCCTTACCCAGAGACCATCCAGGCTGTCCTGGGCCACTTTGTGGGTTCTGCAGCTCTAGAATTGGTTCAGAGCCATTTTTTTATAGGTTTTTGGAGGGACTTGGTGGGGAGCTCATGCCAGTCACTGTTTTCCAGCTACCATCTTGGCTCCGCCCCCCAGTAACAACATATTTTAATGATATAGCCCGCTATAGTTAAAGTTACAGCTAATGAAACTACTTTTCTCACAACAATCCTATGAAATAAGTACTACAAGTATCCTTGTTTGTTGTTCAGTTGTCTTCAGTTATGCCCCTAACCCAGAGCATATCTGAAATTCGGCCCAGATTGGGCACCAAAGGAATGTTCTGTTTCGCTCCCTGAGGAAGAGAGATCCAGACGAGGGGCTGATGAGTGGGCAGTAGGTAGGGGTGGCCCTTTAGTCCAACCTATCTCTTTCTAGGGCTTTTGTTGTTCAGTCGTTTCAGTCATGTCCAACTCCTTATGACCTCATTTGGAATTTTCTTGGAAGAGATACTGGAATGGTTTGCTACTTCCTTCTCCAGTTCTTTTTACAGATGAGGAAACTGAGGAAAACAGAGTTAAGTGACTTGCCCAGGATTATATACACCTACTAAGTATCTGAGGCCAGATTTGAACTCAAGAAGATGAGTCTTCCATGATTCCAGGCTTAGTGCTTTATTTGCTGCGCTACTCCACAAGTATTATTAGTTACAATTATTTGGCCATATTTTCCATGAACATTTTACAGATAAAGAAACAGAAGCTAAGAGAGTTTAAATTATTTGCCCAGCATGATATGCCTAATAAATAACAGAGCCAGGGCTAAAACCCAAGTCTTTTTCCTCCAAATAGTGGTGGCAAGTGTTCCATTATGTCAAATCTATGTCACAAAGTTGTTGTGAGGATAAAAGAGGGGACTATAGGAAACACTTCAAAACTATAAGGCACTATGTAGAGATGAGTTGTGAAATGATGCTTCTTGTAAGTCTGGCAATCCTCTGGGCTACTTCCCCAGAAGGTAGTTAGCACCTCCAATTTGGAGAAGTACTTTGGGAGTACTCACTTTTAGGTTTGTCACACTATAGCCCATGAACCTCTACTAATGTACTTCTCCTTAACAATTAGCCAAGAGATGCAATTTACTCAGTGGAAAGTACTGCTTATTTTGTGTGTAAATAGTTTGGTTGCTGAGAGGGGCAAAAAACAAACAAAATATTAGTGTAAGGAAAACTAATAATATCCACTTGTGAAGAAACACAGTGTCTCTAGATGTTGGGAAAAGATATTTATTGTCTAGACAAATGGTGTCAAATTCAAAGGGAAATGGGGGCCACTAAACTTTACAGAGGGGCTGCTAGGTGGTACCACAGTGGATAGAGTACCAGGCCTGGAGTCAGGATGACTCCTCTTCCTGAGTTAAAATCCAGCCTCAGACACTTCTTAGCTGTGTGACCCTGGATAAGTCACTTAACCCTGTTTGCCTCATGTGTAAAATGAATTGGAGAAGGAAATGGCAAACCATTACAGCGTCTTTGCCAAGAAAACCACGAATAGGTTCCTGAAGAGTTGGACAAAATTGAAATGATTCAACAACATCATACTGTATGTGAAGATTCCTGCATACCACATATTGACTTAGAAAACCACATAGTAACATTATGTAGGTTTTATTGTATTTTTATTTATTTTATTAAATATTTCCTAATTGTTGTCTGCTTCAGCCTCGACTAGGGAGTGTGGTGAACAGCATGCTGTCTATTGGTGTGTTTGGCACCTTTGGTCCAGAGTAATAGCTCAGATAAATGTACTGAGAATATTTAAAAGCACAACAATGCCTATGGTAATGATGGCTGAACAGTACTGTGGTCCATCAGCTTATTTACATGTGACTGTCTTCAGAATTTTAAAGGTTATAACTGGAAAAATTGTGAACCAATTAACTATTTGGGAACTGTGGGAAGACTGTTGGGTTTATGCCTGGACTTATTGAGTTTTACTTCATAAAGTAAAGATGTCAAGACCACATCTCTGTGGTCTAATTTAAAGGATTAGAAGTAATAAAGGGGAATAAATACCTGTTGACTTCCAAAGACAGAGCCAAGATTGTGGAGTAGAGAAAACAGCCAAACTCTCCTAGCATTCCCTTCCAAACAGATCTAAAATAATGCCTCAAAATCAAATTCAAGACTGGTAGAGCCAATAAAAGATCAGAGTGAGAGATTTTTCAGCTCAAAACAACTTAGGAGGTTGGAAGTAGGTCTTTAAAACTGTGGTGGGGGTTGGCTCAGAGCCCACAGGGCGGCAATACCAGCAGTATACCATAGAGATGGCAACAGCAGCAACACTAACTTTGGGAGCTCTGAAACCAGCAACAGTAAGGGGGTAGAAAAACTAGTCAAAAAAAGACTAGAGGGGACCCCTTTGCTGTCTGGCTGCTCCATTGCTTATAGACTCTTTCAGGTCACAGTTCCAGGACAGAGAAGATAACTGGCTACAAGGGAGTAGGGACCCTAAGGAGCAGTATTACCCGCAGCAAGGAAGCAATGACCATACCTCTCTGCAAATCATACCACCTTGGAAGCACCAAAAACCTTAAATCCCCCAAAACTAGCTCTAAAAATAGCAGTGTGAAAAAACCTACAGTTTGGAACAGTGCCCCTCCACCCCAACCCCAGAAACAGAGGCTAACTTTGTTGTAAACGTCAAAAGAAATTAGCTGGAAAAGTGAGCAAGAAAGCAACAACAACAAAAAGAACCCGACCATAAAAAGCTACTATGGTAACAACAAAGATCAAGATACAAGCACAGAAGAAGACAGCTACAAACAAAGCCTCACAGAAAAATGTGAATTTGACACAAGCCTAACAAGAATTCCTGGAAGAGTTTTAAAATTAAATAAGAGTGGTGGAGGTAAAAAATAGAAAAAGAAATGAGAGTAATACAAGAAAATTATTTTTAAAAAATTAACAACTTGGTAAAATAGCCACAAAAAATACTGAACAAAGTAACACCTTAAAAAACAGAATTGGCAAAATGGAAAAAGATACAAAATTTCATTGACAAAAATAATCCCTTAAAAAGCAGAATTGCCCAAAGAGAAAAAGAGGCATAAAATCTCATTGAAGTGAATAATTCCTTAAAAATTAGAATTGGACAAGTAGAAGCTAATGACTCCATGAAACAGCATGAAACATCAAACATCATATGCCAGTAAAACTGACACTCTAAGTGAAATGGATGAATATTTGCAAAAATGTAAACTGCACTGATTAACAGAAGAAGAAATAAAATGCTTAAATAGCCCTATCTTAGAAAAAGAAATTGAACAAACCATCAATGAGCTCCCTAATTTAAAAAAAAATCCCCATATTTTTAGGATTTAGGTAGGATTTACAAGTGACTCCTGCCAAACATTTAAGGAACAAGTAATCCCAATACTACATAAACTTCTTTTTTTAAAAAAATATGTAAAAAAAGTCCTACCAAAATGCTTTATGATGCAAATACAGTTTTGATACCTAAACCAGGCAGAGCAAAAGCAGAGAAAGAAAACTACAGACCATTTTTTTCATGACTATCAATGCAAAAATTTGAAATAAAATCCTAGCAAGAAAATTACATCAATATATCACAAAGATCACATACTATGACCCTGTGGAATTTATACCAGGAATGTATGACTGGTTCAATATTAGGAAAACCATTGGCATAATTGATCCTATCAATAAAAAATAGAAATCATTTGATTATCTCAATAGATGTGAAAGAACCTTTGGCAAAATTCAACGTCCATTCCTATTAAAAACACTACAAAGCATGAGAATAAATGGAGCCTTTCTTAAAATCATAAGTAGTATCTATGTAAAACTAAGACTAAACATAATCCATAATGGGGATAAACTTGAAACCCCCCCAGTAAAATCAGGAGTGAAGCAAGAATGTCCATTATCACCTCTATTATTCTCTATTGTACTAGAAATACTAGCTATAGCAATAAGACAAGAAAAAGAAATTGAAGGAACAAAAGTAGGCAAACAAGTAGTCAAAAAAGAGGAAACAAAACTATCACTCTTTGCAGATGATATGATGGTATACTTAGATAACTCTAGAGAATCAAGTAAAAACTAGTTGATACAATTAACAACTTAAGCCAAGTTACAGGATATAAAATAAACCTACATAAACAAACAGCATTTTTATATGCTACCAATAAACTCAGCAGCAAAAGATAGAAAGAGAAATTCTATTTAAAATAATTGCAGATGCTATAAAATACTTTTAAGTCTATGTGTTAAGACAAACCCAGGGACTATATGAACACAATTAGGAAACAATTTTCACAGAAATACAGATCTAAACAATTGGAGAAATATGCACTGCTCATGGCTAGGCCAAGTCAATATAATAAAAATGACAATTCTACCTGATTAACTTACTTATTTCAGTGCTATTCTAATCAAAATACCAAAGAATTATTTTATAGAGCTAGAAAAAAAATAATAACAACATTCATCTCGAAAAACAAAAAGTCAAGAATATCAAGGGAATCAATAAAAAAAATGTAAAGGAAACACAGCAGTACCAAATCTCAAACTATATAACAAAGCAGTAATCATGAAAACAATCTAGTACTGGCCAAGAAATAGAATGCTGGATCAGTGGAATAGATTAAATACATGATACACAATAGTAAATGACCACAGTAATCTAGCGTTTGATAAACTCAAAGATCCAAGCTTTTTTTTTTGGAAGGGGAGGAACTCACCATTTGACAAAAATTGGAAAAAATGAGAAGCAGTTTGGCAGAAACTGGGTACAGACCAACATCACATACCATATCATCTAAGGAGAAAATGGGTACATAAAAGGTAATGTCATAAGTAAATTGGGAGAGCACAGGAAAATTTACCTGTTAGATCTATGAAAAAGAGAAGTGTTTATGACTGAGCACAAGACAGAAAGGATCACAGGAAATAGAATAGATAACTTTGATTACATGAAATTTAAAAGTGTTGGCACAAAAAATCAGTGCAGCCAATATCAGAAGGAAAGTAGGAAATTCGGGGAAAATTTATAGAAATTTTTCTGACAAAAATTTCATATCTCAAATATATAAAGAAATGAGTAAAATTTATTTTTAAAAAGAGTGTTCTCTAATTGATAAATGGTCAAAGGATATGAACAATCAGTTTTTAGAAGAAGAAATCAAGGCCAACATCTCATGAAAAAAATGCTCTAAATCACTATTGATTATGGAAGTGCAAACAGTTCTGAGATATGAACTCACACGTATCAGATTGGCTAGCCTGATAGAAAAGTAAAATGATAAATACTGGAAGGGATGTGGAAAAATAGGTACACTAATACACTCTTGGTGGAGTTTTAAACTAGTCTAACCATTCTAGAGAAAAACTTGGAACTATGCCCAAAGGGCTATAAAACTGTGCATGCCCTTTGACCCACTTCTTGGTCTGTATCCCAAAGAGATCAGAGGAAAAGGAAAAGGACCTATATGTACAAATAATATTTTTAACAGATCTTTTTGCGGTGGGGAAGAATTGGAAACCGAGGGGATGCCTATCAATTGGGGAGTAGCTGAACAAATTGTGGTATATGATTGTGATGGATACTATTGTGCTATAAGAAATTATGAGAGGCGTGGTTTCAGAAAAACTTGGGAAGATTTATATGAACTGATGTAAAGTGAGAAGAACCAGGAGATAATTGTACACAGTAACGGTGATATTGTAATGATAATCAACTGTGAAAGACTTAGCTACTCTGATCAATATGATGACCCAAGACAATTCCAAAGGGCCCATGATAAAAAATAACCACTTCAGAGAGAGATCTGATGAACTCTGAGTACAGATTGAAGCATATTTTTTGAACTTTATTTCTTTCTTTTTGTTATTGAGTTGCTTTTTATTGTTTCCCCCAACATTGCTAATATGGAAATATATATTCTACGTGACTCCACATGTATAATTGATATCATATTGCTTGCCTTCTCAATGGGTAGGGGAGAGGCAGGAGGGAAGGAGAGAATTTGGAGCTCAAAAAGTTTTAATGAATGTTAAAAAGAAATAAAATAATAAAAAGAAAATAAATAAAAGGAAAAAGAAGTAATAGAAGGGTTATGAGAAGCCAGAGGAAAAGCTTTGAGAAGCTATAAGAAGATATAGAAGAACCAAGAGTTATCTGAGCACAGGAAGAAGCAAGGGACAAAAGAGATAGGATTTAAATTGAGACAGCCAACCCAGCTAGTTTTCTGGGAACTTAGTGATTTCCTCGGGAAAAGCTGAAGCAGCTTCTAGATGTTCATTGAAAGAGAGCTCACTCCCGCTGTTCTATGAAGAATTAACATGGATTATCACCTTCTGTTTCACTATAACTTAAGAGAGGAGAAAAACTGTCCAGGGTGCCTCCCTTTAATGACCTCTCTAGTTTGAGAGGAAGAGAGAGAAGAAAAAGAGGCATTGCATTTGTTTTTCTGTGAGCTGCACTTTGCTGTGAAAAGAGGCTTGGAATTGATTGAACAAATCAGCATCTTGGGCTAGTTGTAGATCTGAAGAAGGAATTGCTTGTCACTGAAAGAGTGTAACACTTTTTCTCAAAGCCCTGTTATAGGTGGCTGTGAAAAAAAGTGCTCGTCACTGCTTCATCAGCAATAGAGCAGAAGAGGAATAGCTTTGGTCAGCAGGAAAGCAGTGAAAATTAGAATGGGAGAAGCTAGCAGATAAACTTATTCATGTGATACGGGTTCTTCCTGAATGGATTAAGGACAAGGTCTGTAGTTCAGAGTTGTGGGTTACCCCAGACACATGTACTTCCTCATCCATGTGCCTCCCTGCTAGGTTTCTATGTGTCCACTTCTCCTCCATAGATACTGGGCATATTGGTACAAGAGCTCATTCAGATTTGAAGGTGGATTATAACATTCGATTATTTCTGTTTTTGCCTTTCAATTAATTTCCTACCAGCTGTGCTCTTGGATTGGATTCCACCATGGACCCAGAAAACTGCATCATCAGGAAACTCATTATCATTCAAGGTTGCATTACCTTCAGTATGCCTACCTCATTAGTATGCTCAGTACCCTCTACCCCTCTGATTGGAGGGTTAGAGAATAGAGCAAAGAATTCCTCCCAAAGCTTCCTTTTAAAGAGTGCTCTCAGGGCAGCCATCTCTTCATTCTCTACCAGATGCACTATTTTGGACTGGACTCCATCATGTCCCTATGCCAGCTACCTTCTCTATTCCTCTGCCTCTCTACTTTTCAGCTTTCCTTTGTATGTTGTCTTCTCATGTTAGATTGTGAGCTCCTTGAAGGCAGGTACTATTTCTTTTTCATATTTGTACCCCCAAAACTTCACACAGTGCCTAGAACATAGATGCTTAGTAAATTTTTATTGATTGGTTGTTGACTAACTAATAAAAATATTATGATTATTCTTGTTTTTGCCCTATTGATAAATTTTTTGTGTTGAAAAAATTAAGCATGGTGATTGATTTGTGTGCAAATGGGAAGCATATTGGTGATGGCTCAGGAGCTAGAGTGCTGAATAATAGGAGTATGTCCTCTCTACTCTTTTACATACACATGCACCAGGTTAACTCTTAGAACTTTGTGAGAGTAGTGAATTACAACCTGTGGCCAGGACCATAATTGGCCCCCACTCTGAGAAAATCCCCCTGCTCTTCTGGTATGAGGGTAGATTGGAATGAGCAAGTCAGCCCAGAGACAGAAAAGGGAGGTATAGGTACCATGCTGGATGTAACACCCATGGCTTACACTGCTTGCATGGATGGACCTGACACCAAGCCTGGGCTGTATAAGCAAGATCATTTACCAAGATGGCATTGAAAGAACAGTAGCTATAAAATAATTTCCCATCAGCCTGGCTCTGCTGTCCCACTAATACACAGAGCATCCATGGGAAGAGTGGGCACAATGCAATGGTTGTAAGGCACAAGTGTAGGGAATACATGTGGCCAAGGTGACTCAATACTCTAAGGTCTAGAAGTCCTTTCTCTACTAGTAAAGTCCTCACAAAGCCCCTTCCTCAACCACCCTTGAATACCACTTCTGCCAGGCTGGTAGTTCAGCTTACATCTGAAGATCTTCTCCTCTTCATAACTCTACTCTTTATTCTAGGTTTAGCTCTTTCTTGAATCTACAGCTGGCTCCCTTCACTGCTGCCAGAAGTCCCATTCTTTAGAGCTGCTTCTTCCCTTGGACATCCTTCTTCCCTCCCTGATCCATATTTGTTGGAAGTATATGACCTTGTTCTCTGTTAAACACAGTACTTCATGCTTGTTGATTAGCTTCATGACAAGGATATGGAGGGGGTAGGAGAGAGACATGGAGAAAGAAATCCCTTCCTTACCTCCACCAAATAATTCCTTCTTGGGCTAGATTCCTTTTCCACTTCAGGATCCAGGCATAGACTGACTGAAGAGCTAGCACTTAGCCTTTCAATAATCCTCAGAGACATGGATAATTTTCTATCCCTCCAATGGCCAGACTCTCTTTAATTTAGCTACAGAAAAGTATTGGAAAGAAATCAGTGAATGGTAACATCTTGTTAACTCGCTAACACTTCATTACCTCCGTTATCTTCTTGTTTTCTTTGACAACATCATCTATTGGAGGGAGGGATAGGAACCAAATCCTCCCCTTATATTTGAAGAACTTCATTATTTTCAAGCTTCAGATTTGTGAAATTGCCTCTTCACATAAGATAGGACTCATTTAGAACCAGCTAATATAGACATGCTCAGATATATACCTACACACTAACACTTCAAGGGCTCATGAAGACATCCCTGCTCCTCAAATATATCTACTGCTGTACTGGATAATGCCTGAAACTTCTCCTTTAGAGATCCATTCACTTGTCATCAAGTTTTATTTTTTATATATATAAAACACTGTATTAAGTGCCAAGGTTACAAATAGAAAAGCAAGACAGTCCCTACTCTCTCTTTTTTTATTTAATATATTTAGTTTTCAGCATTGATTTTCACAAGTTTGAATCACAACTTTTCTCCCCATTTCTACCCTCCCCCCTCTCCAAGATGGCATATATTCTGGTTGCCCTGTTCCCCAATCAGCCCTTCCTTCTGTCACCCCACTCCCCTCCCATCCCCTTTTCCCTTCCTTTCTTGTAGGTCGAGACAAATTTCTATGCCCCATTGCCTGTGTATCTTATTTTCTAGATGCATGCAAAAACTTTTTTTTGTTTTTGAACATCTGTTTTTAAAACTTTGAGTTCCAAATTCTCTCTCCCACTCCCTTCCCACCCACCCTCCCTAAGAAGTCAAGCAATTCAACATGGGTCACTTATCATTATGTATAACCCTTCCACAATACTCATATTGTGAAGGACTAACTATATTTTGCTTCTTTCTAACCAATCCCCCTTTATTGAATTTTCTCCCTTGACCTGTCCCTTTTCGAAAGGGTTTGTTTTTGATTACCTCCACCCCCATCTGCCATCCCTTCTATCATCCCCTCTTTTTATCTTCTTCCTCCTTTTTTCCTGTGGGGCAAGATACCCAATTGAGTATGTATGGTATTCCCTCCTCAGGTCAAATTTGATGAGAGCAAGATTCACTCATTCCCCCTCACCTGTCTTCTCTTCTCTTCTTACAGAACTGCTTTTCCTTGCCACTTTTATTTGAGATAATTTGCCCCATTCTATCTCTCCCCATCTCTCTCTCAATATATTCCTCTCTCATTCCTTAATTTGATTTTATTTCTCTTAGATATCTTCCCTTCATCCTCAACTCACCCTGTGCCCTCCCTCTCTCTCTCTCTATATATATACATACATGTATATATATATGTGCGTGCGTGTGTGTGTGTGTATACATATATATGTGTGTGTGTATATATATACACATACATATTTACATACATATACACTCACATATACATATGTATACATAAACATATATATATATATGCATATTCCCTTCAGCTACCCTAATACTGAGGTCTCATGAATCATACACATCATCTTTCCATGTAGGAATGTAAACAGTTCAACTTTAATAAGTCCCTTGGAATTTCTTTTTCTTGTTCTTTTTCTTGATTACGTTTTCATGCTTCTCTTGATTCTTGTGTTTGAAAGTCAAATTTTCTATTCAGATCTGGTCTTTTCACTGAGAAAGCTTGAAAGTCCTCTATTTTGTTGAAAATCCATATTTTGCCTTGGAGCATGATACTCAGTTTTGCTGGGTAGGTGATTCTTGGTTTTAATCCTAGCTCCATTGACCTCCAGAATATCGTATTCCAAGCCCTTCAATCTCTTAACGTAGAAGCTGCTAGATCTTGGGTTATTCTGATTGTGTTTCCACAATACTCAAATTGTTTTTTTCTGGCTGCTTGCAGT
>JAQQSZ010017526.1:0-10781 GCA_028646595.1 Phalanger gymnotis | reverse complement strand
GGGGAGAAAATTTGTAATTCAAACGCCTGTGAAAATCAATGCTGAAAACCAAACATGTCAAAAATAAATTTAAAAAAAAGCAGGGAAAATGTGGGGACGTTTAAAAAATGATTCTAAAATATTGTTGACCTCTTTGCAGCCACCTTGTTTTTCCCCACATGTTTGTAAATGTCTCCTTTTGGAAATGTTTGTCACAGAAGTTACACTTTAGTATTTAAGATTGCACCAAAGAAAACATTTGCTGAAATAAATTTATTGTTCAGAAAAAAAAAGAGCACATCATCCTTCTGGGGACAATTTTAACCACGCATAGGTACCTTGGGGCGGAGACCTAGGATGGTGAACTATGAATTGCCCAGAGTTGGCTGGGACATGTTGAGATTACTCGCTGTAACAACAATGTTTCTAGTGGCTGCTGTGGAGGTGTAACACCAAGAACAGCAGCGCACAGGAGGGCTACTAGCACAGATTCTTTGATCTGCTTTTCTGAGGAAAGCAACTTTAAGGGGTTTATAATTTGACTTTAACCAAACATATATATATATATATATAATACATATGTATATTATATATATATATATACATACATACATATGTATGTATATATATGTGTATGTATATATATGTGTATGTATATATATATAATTTACATAGTTCAGGGAGAAAAGTCAGCACTGTGAACTTCAGAGCAAATACGAACAGAAATTACAAACAGAGAAAATATAAAGAGAGCAAATAACACAAATCAACAAACAAGTTTCTAGCTGTCTGACTAAAGCTATACATACATAAGTTACCAGAGAGAGAGAAGTACCAACATCTGGTTTTCAAAGCCAGGGGGCTCCTTAACAGCTACCTAGAGTCTCCACACTAACACTCTTCCAATGAGTGAGCCCCAAACAACACACTAACCTCAGAGTATATGTACACTTCTTCAGGGTCAGAGTGCTGCACACCTCTCAAGTGTTTCACACCTCTCATAACCTAACTAGCAAAAGGGTGTAGGCCTTCCTACAAACAAAGTCAAGACTCAATCAAAGGCATTCAATTGCCTTAGTGCTGAGAAACACTCCGAAACAAAAGACAACAAAATGTCCCATTTTGCTTGCCCTTACAGCCCTCAAAGAAACTACCATTAGAGGGGACAAAGTTAGAAAATGAACAGGTTAAAATCAGGGGGGAAAGATTAAAATTACCAATTGTCTATGGAAGAAGAAAACTCAAAGGACCTTGATTACAATCAGACAAATCAACAGAAATAACAATAGAGGGAAATATGGCATCTAAGTGTAGTAAATGAATTCAGGCATCTGTGAATGAATACTGAAAAACCAAAGAAAATGGCCACCACTGGATGAGACAGAGAACCCTTGCACTGGGTATAGCCTAGGGGATTTAGTAACTTAAAAGTGTGCTTGTCCTACCTATGGAAATAGGGAGTTAGTACTCCTGGAGGCAACTGTCATTTGGCAGAATCAAGAGCATGGACTCAGGGAGGAGATTTAGGGGCAAATGAAGAAAGAAAGGTAACCAGGGGACATCACTGGTGGGCTACATAATCAGGAATATGGTGGGATAGGGGCTCTACCATGGAGTACTGTCTTCTCTGAACATCTGCAATAATTGGCATTGTTCTTGGAGTGAAGCACAATGGAAAAGGGGAAGTCAGGGGAAAGGTTAAACTGGGCAGTGGCAGAAACCACCTAGAGGGGAGAATTTAGAATATATACTTTGGAAACTTTGAAGGAATGCAAAGAAAAGAGAGATAATTATAAGAAATATAATTATTTCTCAGAACCACATGGAACTTTTACAAAAATTGAGTATATGTTAGGGCACATACTGCAAACAAATGTAAAAAAGGCAGAAATAGTGATAAAAATAGTAATTGGTTCAGCAACCACAAATAAAAGTTAAAGCCCAAATGTAGATAACACTGAAATCCTAAATAATGAGTTGGTCAAAGAACAAATCAAAGAACAGTTAATAACTACGTAAAAGAAAATTATAATAATGAGATGACATACCACTCTGGGATGAAGCTCTAGAAATCCTTGGAGGAAAAATAATATCCCTTACAAAAATATATTAACAAAATAGAAAAAGAAGATTAATGAACTGAATAGTAATTTAAAAATTAGAAAAGCAGAAAATATACAAACATATGATAACCAAAAAGGGAGACAATAAAATAAAAGGGCACATAGATAAATTGGACATTAAAATACAGAAATGATAAATAAAAATAAGTACTGGCTATTTGAAAAGACCAATAAAATAGATCATCCTTAAGTACTCTGATTTAAGAGAGCAGCGAATCAGATCAATAAAATAGCAAATGAGTAAAATGAGATCACAGCAAAACCAGAAGAATTAAAAAAGAATAACCAGGAAATAGGTATAATTATATGCTACTAAAACTGAGAACACAAAAGAAATAAAGAAATATATTAAAAATTTAAAACAAACTATCAAAAACTATCAAAACTATCAAAATCTATCAAAAATATGAAGATCTTTGATAACCTAATCTTAGAAAAGGAAATAGATTTAGGTGTAAAAGAACTACCAGGGTAGGGGTGGGGGTGAGTGGGTGTCGACTACAGGCTCTGATGGATTAAACAAACTATCAAGATTTTAAAGAAGAGTTATTAACCATAGTTCACATATTATCCTTGAGTGCTGAGAAAGAACCGCAGTAGAGTCATATTATGAGAAAAATATAATCCCAATTCACAATTTAGGGAAAGATAAACCAAAAAAAGAAAGCTATAGGCCAATATTTTTAATGAACATTGATTCCAAATTTTAAACAAAATTCTATCAAATAGGATATTTGTCCAAGACATTATCCATTATGACCAAGTGGGACCTATATAAGGCATGCAAGGATGGTTCATCATTAGGAAAGCAATCACTATAATTAATTATATTGAAAACCAAACCATGCAAAAGCATATGATCATCTCAATAGATGCAGCAAAAGCCTTTGACAAAGTACAGTGCTCTTTTATGCTAAACCCCTGCAAAATATATGTGTAGAGAGATCTTCTATACTATCGTAATAAAGCATCTATCTGAAGCCAAAAGGAATCATCATATTCAATGGGGATTCACAAGAACCCGTTCCAATAAATACGGGAGTGAAACAGTCTTCTCCCTATTATTTGATATAGTTTTGGCAATGCTATCAATAGCAATAAGGCAAGAGAAATAAATTGAAGGTGTAAAGATAATTAAAGAGGACATAAAACTATCCCTATTTGCTGATGATATCATGATTTACTTGGAAAATACTAGAGAATCAGTAAAGATGCTGAGACAATCAATAGCTTTAGCAAAACGAAAGACTACAAAATCAGTCCTCAGAAATCAACAGAATTTCTGTATAATAATAACAAAACACAAGAAACAGTAATAGAAAGGGAAATCCCTTTCAAAATAACTATAAATCATATAAAATAAATGGGGATTGATTTCCCAAAGCACACAAAGGAGGTTTAAATTCAATTACAAAGTGCTACTTAAATAAAGAATAAATTAAATTGTTGAAGGGATATTCAATGCTCCTGGGTAGGCCATGCCAATATAATGAATATATATGCATGTGTATGTATGTATATATATATATATATGTATATATATATATATATATACATATATATATATTTCTAACCAAATCAAATCTTGAAAATAACCACTCTATATGTCTAATCAAAATTAATTTATATTTCTAATGCTATTTCAACCCAATTATCAAGGGGATACTTTATAGAAACTGATTAAATACCAACAAATAACATTTGGAAAAAAAAATCTAGAATGTCAAGGGAAATGATTGAAAGAAGTAGGAATAGAGGGGGAATAGCGCTTTCTGACTGAAAGCTATAAAAACCATTTGTTATTGATTAAAACAGAGAGATAGATTAATGGTATATATTACACAAAGGAGAATCAGAAGCAATAGAACTAAACAACCCATTGCTTAACAAAGTTGAAAAGAAATTATTCAGGAAAAATCTTTATATTTGATAAAAAAAAACCTGCTGGGAAAACTGGAAAGCAGTTTGGCAGAATTAGGATTAGACCAATACTTTACATCAAACTCCACAATAGATTCTAAATGGATATGTGAGTTTAATAATAAAGAACACAGTATAAGCATTTTAGAAAAGAAACAGATCATATACCTCTCACAGCCATGAGTATAAGATGCATTCTTAACCAAACAAGATATAAAGCAACTTAAAAGATAAAATAGATCATTTTGTTTACTTTAAACTGAGAAGTTTCTGCATGGACAAAATTAATGTACTTAGAATCAGAAGGGAACTGGTCAATTGGGAAAGAAAATGTTTTCAAAATTTCTTTGATGAGGACTTGGTATCCAAGATATGTTCTTCCTTCCTTCCTCCCTTCCTCCCTTCCTTCCTTCCTTCCTTCCTCCCTTCCTCCCTCCCTTCCTCCCTCCCTTCCTTCCTTCCTTCCTTCCTTCCTTCCTTCCTTCCTTCCTTCCTTCCTTCCTTCCTTCCTTCCTTCCTTCCTTCCTTCCTTCCTTCCCTCCCTCCCTCCCTCCCTCCCTCCCTCCTTTCTTTCTTTCTTTCTTTCTTTCTTTCTTTCTTTCTTTCTTTCTTTCTTTCTTTCTTTCTTTCTTTCTTTCTTTCTTTCTTTCTTTCTTTCTTTCTTTCTTTTATCTGTATATATATGTGTATATATCTTTTTATCTATCTGTATATATGTAAATATGCATATGTACACATGTACATATTTATGAGATGCATGTGTACATATGTATATGTACATAGATAGTCTATGTGTATCCATATACTTTTATATATGTATACACATATTTACTAGTCATTCCCTAATGGATGATTGGTCAAAGGATAGAAACAGTTCTCAAAAGGAGAATTGCAAAGTACTCATAACCACATGAAAGAATGCTTCAAATTACTAAAAATAAAAAAAGCATAAATCAAAACAACCCTGAGATTTCACCTCACATTCTGCATATTGACAAAAATGACCAAAATGGCAATAGTAAATGTTGGAGAGGTTGTCAAATGACAGGCGCACCAATATATTCTTGTAGGAGCTGTGAAATGGTAAAAACATTTTTGGAAAGCAATTTGGAATTATGTAAATGACATAACTAAAAGGTCTTTTGAACTTTTAATGAATGAATCCTTTGAACCAGAGATTCCATTATTGAGCTTATACCCCAAGGGACCTAGCAATAAGAAGAAAGTCCCTATATACTCCATAATATTTTGGAGTAGCACTTAGCAGCACTTTCATACAGGGATTTTCGTTTTGAAGTATCCAGTATAAGCAGATTACCATAGCATCATTTGAAAGGAAATCTGCCAGAATAGTGAGGATAGCTTTGTTAGGCTTAATATTTTGCTAACACAAAATACTTGCAAGTAAAAAAAGAAACACAAAAAATAGTCATATATGATATTAGGTGTGTGTCAGGTGAACAGAGTCTCTATTCAGCATCCCCTTTTCATCTGCTTCTTTTGTTTGTCTTATGATCACTTCAGATTGTGGCTCAATGCTACTAGACAGGCAATTGTTTTGGCACCTGTAAGAGTGGAATGTCTCATTTTCATTGGGGACTGAAAGGCTATTTACTGCTTCCTGGGGAAATAATATTTGTTGACGAACACAGAGATGTTCAGGCAAAAAGCTCTATGTATGATAAGCTACCATGCTTGTCTTTCATTTTGAAAGTAAAATTAGTGAAATTTGATTCCTACAGGGACTTGTGGACTTCCCTGAAAAGGCTAACATTGTCTCCAAGGAGAGAATATGAAAACTATACTTTGGTTGGGTAGGGTGGGGAGAGACCTTATAGGTACAAAGCATTACCCTAGCCAATAGTGTCTGGAGAATTGGCAAAGGGTTCAAAGATAAATAAGACAGCCCTTGCCTTCATGGACTTAGTGGTTAAGTAAGGGGATAGGACATACACAAATATTTCCTATATACTACACAATAAATGTGTAGAATATAGGATAAAAGCATTAGGGTCTTACAAAGTAATATGTGCATTAACCATTCAAGTTACAGTAAAAGGACTGTGTGATTCTCCCTTCCCTCCCACCCCCAGGATTTTTTTATGTTATCCTTAGTATGTTTTGAATTCAATATTCTCTTCTTTGATTTAGGCCTGGTGGACTAGAAATTTATCTTTTTAAGGATCTAGCCTTATGATAACATAGGCTAAATGAATGAATAAAATAAGAGTTAAAATAATACTTTAACATAATTGTAGTAAAGGAAAACATTTATTTAGCATAGGGATAAAGGAACATAGTTCCATTAAGAAGCACCACTCAGAGGAAGCATAAAATTCAGCAAATAGAATCATCTTCCAAAGTCCTCCCAAAACCCACTCTACTCTCTAGTTATTGAAGCATGATGGGTTCAAAGTTCTCTGGTTGACTTCATACCTTAAATTTAGGGGAAATATATGACGTAGCAATAGGCGTTGTCACAAAAGCCTTTACTTATTATTACTTGGATAAATGATATCTCTCAAAACCAAGTTTCAGTGGGGACTTGTAGCTCCTGATACTTTCATTGTTAAGTGAGTTCTTGTGTGCTGCATATTAATCATGGTAACAAAGCTGTGCCAGTAGACTCAGGCATGTTATGGGTATGGAAAAGTCTGCTAACTTTCCTACCATAACTCAAAGAAGAGTGTTAGTTGTCATTATATATGATCCAAGCTACTTTGTTCCTCTCTTCCCCTCTGTCCTTTAATTCTTCTTTCCTTGACCTTGATCTTTTACACTTCATCTTCAGGCTGGCAAATCAATCAAATCCTATGCCTTGGGCACCAAGCATTCCAATAATCATGGATATCATATGGTCATGGTACTAGCAAGGTATCTGAAAATTCCTCCCCCCTTTTTTACTTTGGTGTTATTGGAAGTTATATGACAAATCAAATTATAAAAGTAATTAGTCCTCTAAAAAGAGTGAGTCCCAGGGCCATTATGGAATCTCCATCCCAAACTACCTGATGCCTTTCTTTGAATATACTGAAGGAATCTTTTTTTACATTCTTTTTTTTTGTTTGTTTCATTATTTATTTATTTATGATTTTTAGTTTTCAGCATTAATTTGCACAGGAGTTTGAATTACAAATTTTATCCCCATTTCTACCCTCCCCTCCACTACAAGATGGCATATACTCTGATTGCCCCATTCCCCAGTCAGCCCTCCCTTCTGTCACTCCACTCCCCTCCAATCCCCTTTTCTCTTACTTTCTTGTAGGGCAAGATAGATGTTTATGCCCCATTGCCTGTATATCTTATTTCCTAGTTGCATGCAAAAATTTTTTCCAACATCTTCTTCTAACAATTTGAGTTCCAAATTTTCTCCCCTCTTCCCTCCCCACCCACCCTCCCTAAGAAGGCAAGCAATTCAACATAGGCGACGTGCATTATTATGCAAAACCCTTCCACAAAACTCATGTTATGAAAGACGAACTATTTTGCTCATTCCTATCCTATCTCCCTTTATCCAATTTTCTCCCTTGACACTGTCCCTTTTCAACAGTGTTTGCTTTTCATTACCTCCTCCCTCTATCTGCCCTCCCTTCTATCATACTCCCTTTTTTATCTCCTTCTTCCTTCTTTCCTGTGGGGTAAGATACTCATTTGAGTGTATATGCTATTCCCTCCTCAGGTCAATTCTGATGAGAGCAAGATTGACTCATTCCCCCTCACCTGCCCCCTCTTCCCTTCCTACAGAACTGCTTTTTCTTGTCACTTTTATGTGAGATAATTTACCCCATTCTGTCTCTCCCTTTCTCCCTTTCTCAATATATTCCTCTCTCATCCCTTAATTTGATTTGATTTTTTTAGATATCATCCCTTCATGTTCAACACCCCCTGTGCCCTCTGTCTCTCTCTCTCTCTATGTATGTATGTATGTATGTATGTATGTATGTATGTATGTATATGCCCTTCAGCTACCCTAATACTGAGGTCTCATGAATTATACACATCATCTTTCCATGGAGGAATGTAAACGAAACAGTTCAACTTTAGTAAGTTCCTTGTGTTTTCTCTTTCTTGTTTACCTTTTCATGCTTTTCTTGATTCTTGTGTTTGAAAGTCAAATTTTCTATTCAGCTCTGGTCTTTTCACTGAGAAAGCTTGAAAGTCCTCTATTTTACTGAAAATCCATATTTTGCCTTGGAGCATGATACTCAGTTTTGCTGGGTAGGTGATTCTTGGTTTTAATCCTAACTCCTTTGACCTCTAGAATATCATATTCCAAGCCCTTCCATCCCTTAGTGTAGACGCTGCTAGATCTTGTGTTATTCTTATCGTGTTTCCACAATACTCAAATTTTTTTCTTTCTGGCTACTTGCAGTATTTTCTCCTTGATCTGGGAGCTCTGGAATTTGGCAACAATATTCCTAGGAATTTTCTTTTTGGGATCTTTTTCAGGAGACGATCAGTGGATTCTTTCAATTTCTATTTTACCATCTAGATCTAGAATATCAGGGCAGTTCTCATTGATGATATCTTTTAGGCTCTTTTTTTGATCATGGCTTTCTGGTAGTCCAATAATTTTTAAATGATCTCTCCTGGATCTATTTTCCAGGTCAGTGGTTTTTTCAATGAAATATTTCACATTGTCTTCCATTTTTTGCATTCTTCAGTCCTGTTTTATAATATCTTGATTTCTCATAAAGTCACTAGCTTACACTTGCTCCAATCTAATTTTAAGGTAGCATTTTCTTCAGTGGTCTTTTAGACCTCCTTTTCCATTTGGCTAATACTGCTTTTCAAGGTATTCTTCTCCTCATAAGCTTTTTGGGGCTCCTTTGCCATTTGAGTTAGTCTATTTTTAAGGTGTTTCCTTCAGTATTTTTTGGGTCTCCTTTAGTAAGTCATTGACTTGTTTTTCATGGTTTTCTCACATCATTCTCATTTCGCTTCCCAATTTTTCCTCTACTTCTCTAACTTGCTTTTCCAAATCCTTTTTGAACTCTTCCATGGCCTGAGACCAGTTCCTGTTTTTCTTGGAGGCTTTTGATGTAGGCTCTTTGACTTTGTTGACTTCTTCTGGCTGTATGTTTTGGTCTTCTCTGCCATCAGAGAACGATTCCAAAGTCTGAGTCTGAATTTGAGTCCATTTTTGCTGCCTGGCCATGTTCCCAGCCAACTACTTGACCCTTGAGTTTTTCGTCAGGGTGTGACTGCTTGTAGAGTAGAGAGTACTTTGTTCCAAACTTGAGGGGATGCTCTGTTGTTTTCAGATCTATTTCTACACAGCAAGCTCTGCAACACCAGCAGTCCTCTTCCCCCAAGAACCGCCAACCTGGATTGCAACTCAGATCTTAAGCAGGCTCTGCAGTCCCTCTGTGATCCACCACTTAATTCCTCCCACCAGGTGGGCCTGGGGCCAGAGGTAATTGCAGCTGTACTTCTGTAGCTGCACCCACTCTGCTGCCCCCAGGGCAGTGGCCAAACCATGAACTCCTTTCACTCTGTTCCCTGCAGCTTTTCCCACTAACTTTCTCCATTGTCTTTGGTGTATATGGGTTGAGAAGTCTGGTAACTTCCACAGCTCACTGATTCAGGGCACTAAGGCCTGTCCCTCCTGGCTCTTGGTCTGGTTGGTCAGGGTGCAGCCCACACTGGGCTCTGCTCTGCTCTGCTCCCAGCTCTGCTCTGTGGGTGATAGACCCTAGCCAGAGACCATCCAGGCTGTCCTGGACTGGAGCCCTGCTTTCCTCTGATATTCCGAGGGTTCTGCAGTTCTAGAATTTATTCAGAGCCATATTTTATCAGTGTTTGGAAGGTCCTGGGTGAGAGCCCTAGGCAAGTCCCTGCTTTCCAGCTGCAATCTTGGCTCTGCCCTTAAAATGCCCTTTTTTACATTCTTGATAACCATAAATACACATCCTGGGCCTTTAGCAATTTTCATTTAAAACCTAAATATATCTTGACTATTTGTTTGTTAGTAGGATATGGTTTAGGGCAGCACTAGCACACAAAGAAGTGAAATCTCCTGAGTAACATATGGAAATACATAATCAGGTATGTATGAAGGACAGAATAAGTAAATCTTGGGAAAAAAAAAAAGTTCTTGGCAAGCACTGGATGGTAAGGGATTTCCAGGGGTTTTCCTTCCATATGTTAGGAACTCTTAAGAATCCCACCTAGTCTCTAGTTTCCTGTTTGGTGTCTTGGTAATTCTTTGGCATCCTTAATTTTGGAAATGAAATGGCAACACTCAAGCCTACTACCACCTCTCTTGTTCCTCTTTCTGCCCCAACAGAAATTTTTTCAACAAACTTTCTTTACTCTTGCAAATCAATACTTCTTATTTTAGTTTAATGAATTACCCGGAATTGATCACTCACAGGGGGTAGGTTGGTAAAGACTGATTTCTTGGTTACAACTCCTTCTTTTGCTAAATCAGTAAGTGGGACACCACTATTCCTTGCACAAAGCAGTTGGCAGTAAAGGAAATCTTAAATACCTTAGCTAGTGTGCTTGTATTTTTCCCTGAAGGGGACAGAGAGAACTTTGTTTTCTTTCTGGTAATTCTTTAGCATCATCTATTATTTACTTCACAGCATAATTTTGAAGGATATAAGAATGACTCAAGAACGTAATGAGGAAAGAGCAAAAAGCAGCTAAGTACTTTTATTTATTTTTTATTTTTTTTAAATTTATTTTTAATAAGTTTAGTTTTCAGCATTGATTTTCACACGCGTTTGAATTACAGATTTTCTCCCCATTTCC
>JAQQSZ010017525.1:0-10781 GCA_028646595.1 Phalanger gymnotis | reverse complement strand
CCTAAGTCACCAATCCACACCCACACAGGTTTCACACCTGACAGGGCCCTGGGCCTGGGGCTTAGCACTTAACAGCTGAAAGTACTTCCACTCAAAAGAAACAAAAGCCATGCTAATGGGACAATTTTGCTTAACAACACAGAGAGACAGTGAGATATTTTTGCAATTTTTTCCTAATTACATGTAAAACCGATTTTAACATTCTTTTTTCAAATTTTGAGTTCCAAATTATCTCCCTCCCTGTCCTCCCCTCTCCCCCACTGAGAAGGCTAACAATTCGACATCGGTTTTACATGTATAGTCATGCAAAACACATTTCCATGTAAGTCATGCTGTGAAAGAAAACACAGACAAAAAAAAACCCAAGAAGAAAGAAAGGAAAGAAAAAGTATCTCCAATCTGCACTCAGGCTCCAGCAGTAGTGAGATAATATTTGTGAAGTATTTTGCCAGCCTTAAATGCCAGCTATTATTATTATTATTAAGACTGGTTTTACCTTCTATTGCTTCTCTCTATTGCATGAGGTGCTACTTGTTAATCTTGCATCTTCCATTTCTGTAAGATTTTACAAATGAGTTTATATTTAGTCTGGCATTGCCCTTGGCTGCCATATTTCTCTGCTTAGCAAAGCACTCAATTGTTTTCTGACTTGAAGTGGTTTTGTTTTAATCTTTTGGTCTCCCTCTTTTGGTGATTTTGGGGAAATTTAAAATATTTTTATATAACTTATTTTAATATAACATACTATTATATTATTATATACTATACGTAACATAGTATATATACTATATATTATATATGCTATATATAGTGTATGTACATTATATATACTATATAGTGTATATACTATATATTATTATATACTATATATTATGTGATTATATGCTATATAACATTTTTAATATTTATTTCCTCCAATTACATGGGGAAACAATTTTTGACCTTCATCTTTTTACAGTTTTGAGTTCCAAATTCTCTCCCACCTTCTTTCCTCTCCCCTGTCATTGAGAAGGTAAGTAATTTGATAAAGATTATAATATATATATATGCAGTCCTGCAAAACATATTTCCACATTAGTCATATTGTGAAAGAAAACATTTCTGGTGTTTTTTTCCAATGGTTATTTTAATTTTTAGCTTTTCTAATTTTCTAATTTCTAACACTTCGTTGATCTGTACATGGACAAATGATTCAGGAATCATCAGTAATAAATTGTTTTGCTTGTTAAAATATACTCCATTTTCATTTTTGTGATGTTATTTGGCGCTTAGCATGTCTAGTTCCTTTTGACACTTTTCTCAAATTATTTCTGATGGATAAATGTGAAGCTTCTGTAGTGTCTCCAAAGTCATCGATCCGTCCTTTTTTCTTATTCCTGATCCATGTTTTCCAAAAGATTTCTCTCCATCCTTACCTATTCCCACTTTTCCTTTGATGTAAACACTTATCAAAGTGTAGTTCAATTTAATTTAGAGGGTCTTATTGAGGTCTTTATAGAATGTCTCTATCTTTTCATCCACTACACAAGTTACAATTATTTTCGTGGTGTACTTTTTGTGGATAAGTATGAGCTCTGCAATATGAGATGATCAAATGGCATTTGAAAAATTCTTTCTCTTTGGCAACATTGTTTCTCTTTGGCACACAACAAAACCAATGCTAAGGGTCAGCTAGGTGGCACAGTGGGTAGTGCTGAGCCTGTAGTCAGGAAGATTCATCTTCATGAGTTCAAATCTGGCCTCAGACACTTAGTAGCTTTGTGACCTTGGGCAAGTCACTTCATCCTGTTTGCCTCAATTTTCTCATCTGTCAAATGAGCTGGAGAAGGAAATGGCAAACTACTCCAGAGTCTTTGCCAAGAAAACCCCAAATGGGGTCATGAAGAGTCAGACACTATTGAAACAACTGAATGACAATAACAATATTTCTTGATTCTGCTTATTTCCCTCTGCATCAATTTGTACAAATCTTCCCATGTGTCTCTGAATCCCTATTTGATATATTTTACTGCAATGCTTCTGGGCATACATGAGTGCTCCAATGGAACTGAGATCTAGCTGATGTGACTAACAGCTCAACCATATGAGCCTACTCATTCCATAGAACTCTCATTCATGTCCTCCCATAACTCAGTCTCTCAGAGCCTCAGACTCCTCCCTGGATCTCATTTTCTTCATCTGTAAGATGAGGAGGCTGGACTAGATGGTCTCTGAGATCCTTTCCAGCTCTAAATCTATAATCCTGTGAGCAGTAGGCTTCTCACTTGGTGAAAGATTCATTGGTCAATGGTGCGAGTATGACTGCGTGTGTATGACTGTGTTAGTTATATGTAACCACCAGAGGTCACCACTGACCCCATAGCTGGGCTATATTAGTTGTTCACTCATTTTCAGTCTTGTCTGACTCTTTGTGGCCCCATTAAGTGACTTGCCCAGGGTCACCCAGGAGAGATTTGAACTCAGGTCTTCCTGACTCCAGGCCACCTAGCTGCCTGGGTGTTGATAGGCTCAGTCCAGATTGCCCTTTCATGCCCTTCTGCTCTTGGCTTCTCCTAACTATATACTTTCAAGTGAGATCATACAGTAGTGACTTGGCAATAGAAACATAGTTCTTGTCCAATTTTTAAATAATAGTTGCCAAATCCTCAGAAAGTCCTTAGTTTCTGTATAATCTTTGGACATGCCCAGTTGACAAGCACTTCTGTCTCTTCTGGATCAGGGCTGAGGCACTAGGTGATCCATACAGCACAGGCTTTCCAACATCGGCCCTTGTCATTTGACTTTCACACCAATCTCTTGTACTCAGCCCAACACTTTCATTAGTCTTATCTTTTTAAAAATCTCCTTTGTTGATGCATTTTGTCTTTAAATCGCAGTCATTTCAATTCCTCCTGCCAAAGCGAGCTCTCCCTTGTGAAGAGAAAAATATGTGAGCAAAACAGTTGTTGTCTTAGCTCGATTTTACTCTGCATCTGTTCATACAAATCTTCCCATGTCTCTCTGTGTAGCACTGCCTCTGTGCTCACCCTCTTAACTCACAGTGGACTTTGCAAGAGGTTCCCCAGAGGACAGTGACTACTGTTTGCCTCAAGATTCTGGGGGTAACACTGAGGGGTTGAGGTTTCTGTGACTGTCACTGACAAGTCTAATATATTGAGCAACTATTTGAGATCGGTTAACTTTTTACCAAGTGACATTTACTGAAAAGGAGAGAGATTACAAAAACATCCCCCGAATCAGGGCCATATTCTCCCCTTGTACATCCAAGGTTCCTGAGGAGAAAGGGCTCAAGCTTAAATTGCAAAGTTAGTGAAGCATACACATAGGGCGCATGCGACACTGAGGGATACCTTGAAACTCTTGGGCCTGGAAGTCCTTTGGTGCCCTTATGGTCCCTTGGTCCTACCAGGATTCCTCCTGTCGAACAGCCTGATCGATATCTTGCCACTGGACCCAAATGGCTCTGGAGGAGAGAGTGAGGTTGGTGACTTTGCACAGCCCTTCTTCACTTAAATCCAATTCACTTGCAAGGCAAGACATCACCTTCCTGGTATCATGGTCCTCTTTGAGAATGAAGGACAAACAATAGCAACAGAAACATTGGTAATAGACAAGTCACTCCCTTGCTCAGCCAGGCTGACTCCTGGAAGGACCTGACAATCCTCTGCTGGGTTGGGTCAAGCAGTTTGCGTGGGTACTCTGCTGTCTCCCCACTGGACTTGGTTAAAGCTGCTACCTGTTCTGGTTGCTGGGCCCTCATTGGCTAGTCCTCCAGTTACATCTGAATTCCTCATATTTGACACCTTTTGCTGTACCGTCACATTAGCATTTCAATTCAATTCAATAAATATGAAGTGCCTACTATGTGCCAGGCACTGTGCTAAAAGCTGGGGCTACAGAGGCAAAAGACAGCCCCTGCTCTCAAGGAGCTTACACACAAACAAATACAGGGTGTCCATCAAGTCCGTGTGCAATTTAAAATCGTTGTAACTTTGTAACCGTATGTGATAGAAAGAATCTGTAACAGGGATTAGAAAGTTGGCTGTATCTAGTTTATTTTTGTCTTTAGAAATGTTATGTTTATTTTATTTTTATTTTTAGAAATTCAGCTTTAAAATTACTTATTTTTCAGGATTACTGTTTTACTCATCGCTTCACTAGAAGAGAAAGGAAACTGTGTTCTTCGGCTGGCTGAACTAAAATCTGCCACTGCTGTCCAAAGAAGGTTTAGAACCCAGTACAAGAAAGAAGCACCACACAGGAATTCCATATCTGAGTGGATGAAAACATGTGATGTGATTGCTGGCAGTACTGAAAATCAGCTTGAAAATATTTTCCATGAACTACAGAATCATATTACCCTTTGTATTAGTAATGATGGTGGAGATGTTGAAAGTTAACAAGAACAATAAAAAATTAAGTGTTTCTTCTTTCTTTTGCTTTTTACAGATTCTTTCTATCACATATAGTTACAAAGTTACAACTATTTGAAATTGCATACGGACTTTGTGGACATCCTGTGTATACAAAGCAAGCTATGCACAGGATAAATAGGAAATAATTAAGAGAGGGAAAGCTTTGGAATTAGGAGGGGTTGGGGAAGGCTTCCTGTAGAAGGTAGAATTTTACTTGTGACTTAAAGGAAGCCGGGGAGAGGAGTTGGAGGGGCAGGAGAGTGTTCCAGGCATGGGGGACAACCAGAGAAAATATTTAGTAAGTAGGGTAATGATATAATCAGACCTTCACTTTAGGAATTATTTTAGTGGCTGAATGGAGAATGGATTGGAGTGGGGAAAGACTTGAGGCAGGCAGACCACCCAGCAGGCTATTGCAACAGTCTAGGAGTGAGGTGATGAGGGCCTGCACCAGGGGGTGGCAGTGCCAAAGGAGGGAAGGGAGTGTATAGGAGAGATGTTGCAAAGGTGAAATCTACAGGCACCATATTGGATATGGGGGTGAGAGATAGTGAGGAATCCAGAATGACCCGTAGGTTGGGAGTACAGGGGACTGGGAGGATGGTGTATTATGTATTATGGTGTATTTCCCTACAGTAATAGGGAAGGTGAGGGGGGGAAGGGTTTAGATAATGTTAATTACATAATTAACCATAATGTCAATAATATTTCTGTTCTATTACATTAACATTCCGTAGTTTTTTTTCAGCCATTCCCCACTGGCTCTGTTTGCAATTTTTTGCTACATCGAAGGTTGTCACTTGCTTGCCCATGGCCACAGAGCCAGTACATGTCGGAGGAGAGACTCGAACCCAGGTCTTTCTAACTCCAAGGTCAGACATCTATCTATTATGCTACACTGCCTTTCATCTATATCTCTATTATCTGATTATCTGTCTATCTATCTATCTATCTATCTATCTATCTGTCTGTCTGTCTGTCTGTCTGTCTGTCTGTGTCTATCTGTCTATTTAGTGTTATAGTAAACCCTTATGCTGTGTGACTCAAAGTCTGAATAATTTTTAAAAGAATAATATTTAACTACCAGGTAGTATTGATAGCCACTCCACTAATCCCATTCAACTCTGAAGATCTGAGTCCTCGGGAGTCCAATGCCTTGGAAGTTTGCACACACTACAACTAGGCACAAACACTATCTATCTAAGTGTTGAGATCTCCGCGGTTCTCAAAGTCAGTGACCCCTTATCCCTCAAATCTGCCTCTGTGTGGACTCATTCTCAAGGGGTGTATGGATTTACCCAATTGTAAAGCAGCTCTGAGACATCCCTCCTCCTACCACTGGCAGATTCCCATGTCCTTCCTGAGTTTAGGATATAAGCCTCTTGAGGGAAGGGGTCATTTTTGCCCTTTTTTGTATCCCCAGTGTTTAGTTCAGTGCCTGGAATCCAATAAATGTTTAATGCATGCTTGTGGATTGACTGAGCTTGCTATATTTCAATGAGTCACATATTCCTTGGCATAATGGAATGGACCCTACACAAAATAAATAAAGATATGTAGATACTTTCTTTAGCTTTTTTACCCTAGGCATAGAACACCAAAACAGTGACCAAGAAAACAATGCATAATAAAGCATCTCTGTGATCATGAGCCACTGTTCACTTAGATTGTGGAAGTCCCTTAGACATAAGTGTTATCTGGTCCCAGAGGTTCTAGGAAATAGACATTTTGAGATTATTTCACCATGGGTAGCCCCTGTAAGCAGGTGAAGGAGGGTAAACAACAATTTCCCCTGTGTGTGAATCACTCATCCAGCAGGCTAGTCATTATATGAGGGCATGGAGACTTGGTTCTCAGGACCTTCGCTCAGTCTGGGGCATGGAAGTTGGGATTGGGTGCAAACTGGAACTCATGAAGTTTCCTTGGTCATAGTGGCCTTGTCACAGGCAGCTGGGCTCATGACAGATAGTTCAAGGAGCATGGTGAATGGCCTCAGCAGCTGGCTAGTTTGGGCCAAGAGAAGCTGCCTTGGTTTCCTTGATTTCTGGCAAAATTTCTTTCACGATATTTCTTTTTCCCCAAAGCTGGCATCATTTTATAGGAGTGGTAAGGGAATGGGGGAGAGGGACAGCTAAAGAAGGAAGGCCATTACCCCTAATTAGCCCCCTCTTTTCAGAAAGATAGTTCTTTGAGTTCTCTTGAATTATCTTTTTCTCATCCCCCAATGTATAATCTCTGCCCATTTTCTCAGGCTATTGTACACAGTAGATAGGCCACATATCACTGGAAAAGAAAATATGGGGTCAGTTATAACTTTCTGTTCAGTGTTCCATCTCATTAAATGGAAGGAAAGAATTACATGATTTTAAACTCTTTGTCCTTTCTAGTGAGAAGGATATGTTCCATTCCTATAAATTTCAGGTGCAAAATGAAATTTCTGGCCATGTTTACTATTTATGAAAAGAGGAAGGAGACAGAGCAAACTTTTTAGATGGTTAGAAGCTACCCCAGGAATTGATTTTAGAAATAAGAGTCACTGGGAAGATTTGGATAAATGAACTCAGAGCAAATGAGAATCATGAGAATACATATACGATGACAATGATATTGTAGAGACATCATTGAAAGACTTTAGATACTCTGATGGGGACAGTGATGAATCAAGACTTCGGAAGGCTAGAGATGAAGTATGCCTCACACCTCTTGTCGGAGAGGTGGTGGAATAGAGGTAGAGAATGAGGCACACATTGCTTGACATGGCCAGTGTGTAGATTTGTCCTTCCTTGTTCAAGGCCTCCTGTGTGCTCTGGGTCCGGTGTTTTTGGAAAATATGGCAACTCAAAAAGATAAAATCAGGGGACCCCTTAACAGTCCTTAACATTAGATAGGAGTAAGAGTGATCCAGAGGCCTGTAAGTGACAGCAGCAAATATCTAGACAGGATGGAAAGAGCTCTAAAGATGGTTTCTGGATGATGTTGGCAGAGGGTAGGTCTTGAAAGTGGCACCAAGGAGAAAGGAGTATGTCAAGTCCTCCTTCTGCTCCTGGGTGTCATGGGGTATGAGAGGCCTAGGGAAATGAGGTGACTTGTTCAAGGTCACACAGGCAACGAGTGGCAGAGCTAATATTTCAACCCAGGTCCTCTAGATTTGAAGGGGTCCCCCAAATCCATTATACCATGCTGCTTGCTGGGGAGTGAGGAGGGATGCATTTGGAAGTACAGGTGATGTAAAAATGAAAGATAAGATAATATTAAAAAGATAACACAAATCTATTTTCTCTAAGGAGCCTTATCTGATTACCCCCTCCCCAATTCTGATCTCTATTGTATCTTTTTTTTGGTTTTTGGAGGGGAACGGCAGGGCGATTGGGGTTAAGTGACTTGCCCAAGGTCACACAGCTAGCAAGTGTGTCAAGTGTCTGAGGCCAGATTTCAACTCAGGTCCTCCTGACTCTAGGGCCGGTGCTCTACTCACTGCGCCACCTAGCTGCCCCTCTCTATTGTGTCCTGATATCATTTTCTGTATCCAGATTTGATTACAATTGCTCCCATTTCTATGGCATTTTCATGTCTATAAAGTACTCTCTTCCCAAGGACCCTGTGAGGGAGATAGTGCAATTATTGTTAGACCCATTTTAAAGATGATGAAACTAAGGCTCAGAAAGGTGTTCTTTGACTTTTCCACAGACACATAGCTAGTAAGTAACAGAACCAGGACTCAAATCTAGCTCTCCTCATTCTATTCTGGCACATTTTCCACCGTACTCCATTGCTTCCCTACTAAATTGGTCTTGTGTCTTTTCACGCGTATTTGTTCTTTTTGCCTCATTAGAATGTACAATCATGGGAGGTGGAGCCATGATGGCAGAGTAAAGGTAGGGACTCGCCTGGACTCTTCTCAAAACCCTTCCAAATACCTTTAACTGATAACAAATTCTAGAGCAGTAGAACACACAAAAGGACAGGGTGAAATAATTTTCCAGCCAAAGACAACTTAGTAAGTTGGCAGGAAAGATCTGTCACATCTGTGTGAGAGTGGAGCACAGTCCAACACAGGCTGCCCCAGTTCAGACCTGGCCCCAGCAAACCAGGAGCAGGCCTTGGGGGCCATTAAATCTGCAGAGGCCACAGCTGCTTCCGGAGCTTTCAGCCCATAGATGGTAAGGGAGTCAAACAACTGGTCAGGAGATTACGGGCATCTTTTTGCCAGCATTGGGGGCAGGACTCTGTTGCTTTGCCCATACTCAGATCCGTGTCTCAGTACTAGGTGGCACTCTCAGGGAGAGGGGAAGCACCAGCACACCAAAAGTTGTGGCCATGGTGGAGCAGGGACCCTCATCATAGTTCCAGAGCAGAAAAGAGTGCTCGTGGTCACTCACAGACCAGAGCATAGTCCAGGAGAGGAGTAAACACCTTTCCTTAGATCAGGGCTTCTTAAACTTTTTCCACTCGAGACCCCTTTTCGCATTTTGGCAGTGTTCATTGGCATTGTGTGGCCTGACAGCACGTGCAGTGCAAAGTGCGCATGCTTTGTACTCAGAACTAGGGCTGCAGTTAAGTAGCACGATGTAACACAGGCAAGTGCTGCCAGAAACACCTCGGATTCATTACATGTTTGATTTTGAATTAATTTTTGGTCCTTGCACATTCAGAAGCCTTTTACTGTTGCTAAATTTTTTGAGATTCCCCACCCCTCCCATATGGGATCAAAACCCACAGCGTAAGAAGCACTGCCTTAGATCATACCACCTTGGAAGAACTAAAAACTTATAGATCCCTGGAAGTATTGCTGAAAACAGTTGTAAAAAATCCCTGAAACTTGGGACCATGTGCCCTCCACCTTGGAAGCAGAATCCTATTTTAATAAAGAGGTAAAAGACAAGAAATAGGCTGGGAAAATGAGCAAACAACAGAAAAAATTCTGACCATAGAAAGGTACTATGGTGACAAGGAAGATCAAAACACACATTCAGAAGAAGATAGCAAAGTCAAAGCTCCTACATCCAAAGCCTCCAACAAAAAAATATGAATTGGTCTCAGGCCACAGAATTGGTCTCAGGCCATGGAAGAGCTGAAAAAGGATTTTGAAAATCAAGTAAGAGAGATAGAGGAAAAATTGGGAAGAGAAATGAGAGTGATGCAAGAAAATCATGAAAAACAAGTCAACAGCTTGGAAAAGGAGACACAAAAAATACTGAAGAAAATAACATCTTAAAAACAGAGTAAGACAAAAAGTAAAAGAGGTACAAAAAGCCAATGAGGAGAAGAATGGCTTAAAAATCAGAATTGGCCAAATGGAATGCAAAGGAGCTAGGATTACAACTAAGAATCACCTACTCCACAAAACTGAGTATAATCTTGCAGGGGGAAAAATGGATATTCAATGAGATAGAGGACTTTCAAGCATTCTTGATGAAAAGACCAGAGTTGAATAGAAAATTTGATTTTCAAATATAAGACTCAAGAGAAGCATACAATTTTTAAAGTAAGTTTCTCTGATAAAAGCCTCATATCTCAAACATATAGAGAACTAAGTCAAATTTATAAAAGCCATTCCTCAATTGATAAAAGATCAAAAGATATGAACAGTTTTCAGATGAAGTAATCAAAACTATCAATAGCCATATGAAAAGAGGTTCTAATTCATTATTGATCGGAGAAATGCAAATTAAACAGTTCTGAGGTACTACCTCATACCTATTGTATTGACTAATAGGACAGAAAAAGAAAATGACAAATGGTAGAGGGGATGTGGGGAAAATGGGGCATTAATGCATTGTTGGCCGAGTTGTGGACTGATTCAACCATTCTGTAGAACAATTTGGAACTATGCCCAAAGGGCTATAAAATCATGCATACCCTTTGACCTAGCAATACCACTACATATATCCCGAAAGAGATAAAAAAAAGGAAAAGGACCCATATGTACAGAAATATATATAGCAGCTCTTTTGTTGTGCCAAAGGATTGGAAATTGAGGGGATGCCCATCAACTGGAGAATGGCTGAACAAGTTGTGGTACATGACCATGATGGAATACTGTTATGCTATAGGAAATGGTGAGCAAAATGAGAAAAGTCTGGAAACACATGAGCTGATCCAAAGTGAAATGTACTGTGTACAAAGTAACAGCAATATTGTAAGATCAGGGTTGTCCAACTTTTAGGTTTTTATTGAAACGATAGACAATATATCTTGTTTTGCCATTTTAGTGAGAGCTCTGTGGTAGCTGGGCTTTGTTTACCAAAGCATTTATGTAAATTTCTGTGCTTGTAGGTGGGCCACATAAATGGGGACTGCCAGCCGCATTTTTTTTAATTTAATATATTTAGTTTTCAGCATTGATTTTCACAAGAGTTTGAATTA
>JAQQSZ010017524.1:0-10781 GCA_028646595.1 Phalanger gymnotis | reverse complement strand
GAAACATCCGTTCCTCCTTGTTAGAAAAGTAGAAACTATGGAGGAGAATGTTATGTACATTGCCAGATACAATTATATATTAATTCTTTTTGCTTAACTGCTTTTCTCTGTTATAAGAGAAGATTTGATTAGGGACAGGAGAGAGCTATATTCCAAAACAATTGATATAAAAACAAAAGCTGTAGGGGCAGCTAGGTGGCGCAGCGAGTAGAGCACCGGCCCTGGAATCGGGAGAACCTGAGTTCAAATGCAGCCTCAGACACTTGACAGATGTACTAGCTGTGTGACCTTGGGCAAGTCACTTAACCTCAATTGCCCGCCCCCCCCCAAATGAAAAAACAAAAGCTTTTAATAATAAATTTATTTAAACTTTAATGGATTCAGACATCTGTTATCTAAGCTCCTAGGATCCTAGAACTATGGTTTCCATTCCATTAATGGTATAATTGGTTTGAGAAGAGGCATGATGGCTATAGTGGATAGAGGACTGGCCTGGAGTCAGGAGACCTGTGTTCAGCACCTGCCTTAGATTCTAACTATGGTACATAGGTAGGTATTGGTAGTTATATTGGATCATAAAGAAGTCACCCAACCTGTCAGAGTCTCAGGTGATGATCTAAAAAGGGGGAGGGATGGTAATACTTAATGCTACCAGAAGAAAATCCTTTCCAACCTTTAAACCTAAATGGAACCCATTACATGGTCACTCATGATCAGAGGTCTTTGAGCTCTCTCTCTGTTTCTGGAGATCACTGACTGTTTATCAGCCAGTTCTCCAATCTGGAGGACTGGAGAATTAAATAAATTAAATTACAGGGTAATTAAAGTACACTGGAACAGACAGCACAGACTCTGGCTATAGCTGGAAAAAAAGAGGCCAAAATTGGGGGGGGGGGGGTTGGTCTCAGATGAACAACTGAGATTCTGAGAGATTAAGTGATTTACTTAGGCTCACACAAATAATAAAGGTCCAAGGCAAGAGCTGAACACAGGTCTCCAGGCTCCTGGTGCAATAACGATTCCTCTAGAGTTACCCTGCTGTTACTCAAACCGATGATTTCAGTTGTTCTCTGGAAGAATGATTTCTGCCTGGAGTGTTGAAAATATATGTTCCATCATGACCTATTCCAGTTTTTGTACTATGCCCAAAATCCACATCCGTATTCAGTCTAACCCAAAATCCACATCCATATTCAATCTAACACCTTGGATACAGGATAAGCAGCAGCTGAATTAGGGCAAAGGTGGCTGTGAGTTTTGTGTCACTGTTGGAAATTACATCTATAACTGTTGTATGTGTTGATGAAGATGCAGCTTTCAGATAACCTGATTTGAAAAACAAAAGCTTTAGACAGGCAGAAGGATCACTGAGTATACAGTAACAGCAGAAAGTAAATCTAAAGGGATGCTTTAATCATAATTTAATTGTTCTTCAGACTCTGAGGGGAATGGAATTTAAGAGTTTGTCCGAACCATCCACATAGTAAAAACCAAATGGATGAAGTCATAATTATAATTACAGTGAATGGTCCTTCACAGCCCCTTCCCCTCCCCCTTACACTTAGAACATTGAGATTTAGGCTATCCTTGGAATTAATGAAATGAGGAGAGAAAAATTAGTAGACTCACCAACTCTAACACTGAAGCCAAGCACTGAACTTCTCAGAGGTTAACTAGACAGGTCTTTGGACCAGAGACCTTACATTCCATTCGCTGGACCTTCCCTGAAGTTCTTCACTATTGACCTGGCCTTCTAAAATGCACAGTTATCACTTCGCCACAATGAAGGATCAGAGTAAGACATCCCCAAGGGCAGGAGGGAAAGCAATCATTTTTCTATTTAAAGCAGTTATTTTTTCCCTCACTGGCTTCATTAATTCAGATCCTTTTAAAATATGCTTTTAGGTGTGTTGTCAGTAATGTTTAAGGACATTTTAAATCAGTCAGTTCGTTGAATATTGATTTTTTTTAACTAGTGATTTTTTAATGAGTGTTTAAAGCAGCCTTTCAGATACTCTAAAACAAATCTCTAAGCCTACTTCTTTTAATCTCTGGCTGCTGAAGGAAATGGTTACTGTTCATAACTAGTCAGCCTGGTTTCATCAAGAGCAGGCCCCACCAAGCTAAGCTCCTCTCTTATTTTGCCAGAATCCATTGCTAAAATCTGGAGGAGACTTGGGGAATGGGAGGGAGTGTGGGGGTAAAGGGAGCATTTGGTAGCTTTTTTCAAGTATTTGAAGCCTTGTCCATTGAAGACAGATTAGATTTGTTCTGCCCAACCCTGGAGGGCAGGAGTATAGGGGCAAACAAACAGGTGAAAATAGGTAAGAGGAAAATATAGGCTGCCTAACAATTTCCGCTATCCAAAAATAGAATAGACTGATTTGGAAAATAGTAGGTTACCCTCACTGGAGGACCCCAAGCAAAAGACTCAATTTTAATTAAAGCCTTTGTTCAATAAGTCCGCTTTTCTAACCTGCTTTCTGAGAAATGGCCTTTTCTGGCCATTTTCCCATTTCTGTTATTTCCTCAATAACTTGACTTATTGCTTCGTTTACAAGCCCTTAACATTTGAAAAAATAAAAACTAGTGCTATAGGGAAGCCTATAATTTGACCTTCTATATTGGAATTCTAGTTTCAAAAAGAAAGATTCCACTTCCTACTGATTAAATATAAGGTACTTGTGAAATGGATTTGCTGAAAACTTTTTTCCTCTCAAGAGGTTAAAGAAAAAATGTTAGAGAAAAGCTACAGTGTTGTTTCAAATTCCATGTCCATAATATCTGAGCATACTATTGGAACCATGGTAGGTGGTCAATATATGACTCAATATGTTGAGTCCTTTTCATCTCCTCCTCTATGCCAGTCTTTGAGAAAGAAGTGGCTTCTTGCCACTCGCCAACTGGCCACCGGCCAGAATTGACTCTTTTCCTTCTGCCCTTGATTCAATCCCATGCTATCTTTCCCCAGAGCTTGACCCATCTCTTTCTCATCTTTCATCATACACTGTTTATCAGCTCCTTTCCCACTGCCTACAAACACCAGGTCTCTAATTCCATACAGAAACAACAATGAAAACCTTTGCTTGGTCTTGCTATACCCTCACATCACCATCCTATATCTCTTTCCAATTTCAGTGGCAACTCATAGAAAGTTACCTTCCTTGACATGCTTATCACCCATTCACTTCTCATTTGCAATTTGACTTCTAGGACCAACACTGCAGAGAAACTACTCTCCTCATGGTCTTCTAGTGAGAGACTGATTTCTTATTTGATAAATATGGTAGAGGTTTTCCAATGCTCACCCTCTTTAACATTCCTGCAACTGTTACCATTGTAAACTGTTCTGTGGTCCTGGATGCCTTCTCCTCCCTTGTCTTCTGGGATGCTGCTCACCTTTTGGAGCAGCTTTCTGACTACTCCACAATCTCCTTTTGTTGGATCATCATCTGCTCCCTACCCTCAACCATAAGTATTCTCCGGGTCTGTGTCCTAGACCCTCATCTCTTATATATCTACACTCTTTCCTCTGGTGATTTCATCTACTTTCGTAGATTCAGTTTTCATCCTATGCAGATGATTCCCAAATTTGTCATTTTATCCCTAATCTCCCTCAAAATTCAGTTCAGCATCAGCAACTTACCTGTTGAATTTCTACACCTATATGTGCAAAACAGAAATCACTATATGCACCCATCCAAGTGTGTGTGTATATAAAATCATTATATGCCCCCATCCTAATACACACACACATAGATACACACATATGCACACATATACATGTGTATGTGTGTGTATATATATATATATGTGGGTATACACACACACCTCAAAAGACCTTCTCTATTTCTGGGCTCCCAGTCATCCCAGTTGAAAATCTCAGAATCTTTCCTTTTTCTCTCTACCCATATCCATTCTATTACTAGCTGTTGCCCGTCTCTCTCCACATCTCTCTCCACTTTTCTACATGGCTCTGGTTTCCACTGTGGTTCAGGTCCTCATTACCTCTTATTTGAACTAATGTAAAAGCCTCCTAATTGGTCTTCCAGTTTCTGATCTTTCTCCTTTCATTCTATCCTCCCACGATTGTCAACATAATCCTACCTAAGGCAGAGATCTGGCCAGGTCACAACCCTACTTAAAACTTTCAGCAACATGCTGTTGCCTCTAAGACAGAAATCAAACTCCCTGGCCTGGCATGTATCTGCCTCCACATTCTGACTCCAGTCTATCTGTCCAGACTTGGCTCATGGTATTTTTCTCCACACATTCTATATTCCAGCCAAACTGTGCTAGTTATACTCCCCACTTTCAGAATTCCATTTTCATCCCTTAAAATTCTTCTAGAAGCTTGGTCGGGGTGTCACCTTCTCCATGAAGTTTTGCTCAGCCTACCCAGTAAATGCCCTCTTCCTTCCTCAAAGTCCTTTGTATTTGCTTCTCCGCACATACTTGTCTTCCTCTGGTAGAATGAACGTAAACTCCTTGAATTGGGAGATTATCTCATTCTCGTCTTTGTGCTCCTAGTGCCTTGCACATAATTAGCACCTAATAAATGTTTCTTGAATTTGATGTGATTTAATTTAGCACCTGAAGATATAATGATCAAAAAAATGGAACGTTCTCTTCGTACTTTTCTTTGCAAAAGCACAAAGCTGTTTTATTCATATTCATCTCAGCAACATGCCTTGGGAGATTAAGAGGAGTAGCCATCGTGTCTCTGATGAAGAAACCAAGCCACAGAATTCAAGCAACCCACCCAGGGTCATACGGTGAGTTAGAGGGTGAGCCAGGACTAGCATATAGGACTTGTGATTCCAGTTCCCCTTAGTTATTTTTTCAAGAACCGAACTTTGCTGCTTCCCAAAACACTCAGATGCTTGTTATTTATACTAAAAATCACCCATCGGCAGCAGATTTTAATCTGACTCTAAAGTACCCTAATCAGGGTAGCTAGGTTAGCATAGTGGCTGGAGCTCCAGGCCTGGAATCAGGAAGAACTAAATTCAAATCCAGCCTCAAACACTTACTAGCTGTGTGACCTTGGGCAAGTCACTTAACCTCTGTTTGCCTCAGTTTCCTCAACTGTAAAATAGAAATAATAATAGCACCTACCTCACAGGGTTGTTGTGCAGATCAAATGAGATAATTCTTGGCAAATTCTTGTTTTCTTCCTTCTTGCCTTCCTTTCTTCTTCTTTCCCTTCCTTCCACCCTTTCTCCCTTCCTTTTCTCCTTTCTTTCCTTTGGAATATTCTAGAAATTGGCAAAAAAAAAGTTCACTACTGCCCACTTTAACAAGTATTCTGTGTCAGAAGTTAGCCCCAGATTTGTAGGTGTAATATATATTTATAGGAAGGAAAACAAAAAAGATCCTGTCCTAAAGTCCCCCAGAGAGCCTCATCATGACCTAAAGGTAATCTGTCGTGCTCCAGACTGCGTAGGCAGGATGCAGGTTCTAGCAATCCCTATCAAGATAAAAAAGGTTTCAAGTGCCAGGCTACCCAGTTTGTCTGTCATCTGAGCACCAACTTTGCCCAATTCAGAGAAGCTCAGCACTGGATTTTCCAAAGGTGACCTGGAGGCGGTGAGGTGCCCTGAGAAGAATGCTCATCTTGGAGACTTGAGCTCACATCCCAGCTCTACTATTTACAATAGGACATGAGTTCAAATCCCATTTCTGGTTGCGTTGCCTTAGGCAAGTCATTTTATCTCTCTGGGACTCAGTTTCTCTATCTGTAAAAACCAAAGGGCTTAGACTTCATGGCCTCTGAGGTCCCCTTCTGCCCCTGCTCAGTGATCCTATAATACTATGTTATCCTCTGTGGGCTTCAGTTTCCTTAAAAAGAGGGGGTTGAATTAGATGACCTCCTTCCAGCTCTAGACCAATGATACTGTGAACCTTTTGGCCACAACATTTTCAAAGACCATCATATAGAAAGTTGTCCATGAAGGAAGTACCCGCAGCATTGAAATTTCAAATCCTTAAAGTCCATGGGAAAAAAAATTTCAAAAGCAAATTGCTGAATCCTTGAACATGAAAAGAGCTCATATAAAAGCTATTCAGTATGATGTCCTCTTGAGTAAAATAACTGGCATCTCAAAGAAATGGCTCTTATTTAAAAGGGGGGAAAAGTGGTGATGGACCCTTTGGAAATAAAAGTCCTCCAGTGTGTAATCCCACCACTGATGGAATGCTGATGCTCAGTCGGAAACAGGTGTGCGGCAGGTTATCTTCTGCAAAATTCTTACAGAATATAAGTCAATTTTTCCTATTTGTCTTCTATCACTTCTCTTCATATTGAAAACATTCTCATGATAGAGTTAACCTCTTATATTCAGAATTCATCTGCTGTCATTCTCTGTCCCTCGGGCTGTCACTGGATATGTGGAAGGTACCTAGTCAAAACCCTTCATGTACTTTGGGGTGATTTGGGTTCTAGGAAGAGAAATAAATACAAGCAGTCCTTAACTTGCCATCCCTCTGTGCTTCCAAAGGACTATTCTTGCCCCAGCACTGCCCAGCTCATATCAACAGCACCTTCAATGATGGGGTACCCATTGTCATTATACAGCCATTACTAAAAACCTTGAAACCTTTAAAGTCAGTCAGGTAATCAACAAGACTTTATTAAGTGCCTACTGTATGCCAGACACTGTGCTTAAGAAAAGAACATGCAAAAAGAGGCAAAAATAATCCCTGCCCTCGAGGAGCTTAGATTCTAATGAGGGAGACAGCATGTAAATGAATAGGTACCTGGTACCTACCTAGAAGATACATACAAAGTAAATAGAAGGTAAGTTTTAAAAGGAAGAAGACATCATCATTGAGGGGGGAAGGGAGGGTGCCAGGAAAGGCCTCCTGTAGAAGGTGGCATTTGAGAGTCTGTAGAAATTAAGGAAGGTATTAACCAGTGAAAAGATTAGGGAGACCGACTCACTAGAGCAGATTCCCAGGCAGCCAGTTCTGGCAAAAAACATCTTTTCCCATACCTTCCGAATACTTATATTTTGTTTCTTCACAATGCCTGAACTCCTACTAGCTAAAAATCCATTTGGTTTAGTCAGTATACTTTTAAAAAATAGTTGGGGGACAGAGTATAAGCAAACACTTATTAAGTGTACCAAACAGCCATTTATACACTAGCATGAATTAGTTCAATTACAGGGTCATAATTTAAATCTCTTAGTTACATCCTATCACCTAGGGGAGGGCAGATGTACTGAGAAAATAAAAATTGGAGGAAAGTGGAGAATAAAGGGAAGAGATCTTTTTTTATCATGGAGTATTCGTGAGATAAAGGGGGCCTGAATAAGATGTCACCCAAGGGATTATAGGGAAATAGAAGAGCCCTGAGCACAGGGGGCCTGGAAATAGAAAGGCTAGAATGTGGGATTTGGGTGCAGATAAAGGAGGAGAGAGACAAAGACAAGCTGGTCTTTCAGAGAAGAGTGGGAGAGAGAGAGACAGAGACCAGAGAGAGAGAGAGAGAGAGAGAGAGAGAGAGAGAGAGAGAAAGAAATAGTATATATGTATACACCTCCTAGATTGCCAATCTCGTAGACAAAATAAGTCAAGCCATGTCTGAACAGACTGCATCTCTGTCACAATTGTATTCCTAGTGCAGCCTCCTTCAAAAACTCTTTACTGATTCACCGTGAGTTGTTATTCCTCGCCCACGCTTTACCAAATAATTACATTTTTATTTTTTATATATCTAGTATTTACTTATCTGTGAATATGTTGTCTATTATGGAATGTAAGTTTCTTGAGAGCAAGGACCACCTCAATTTTGCCATATACCTAGCCCAGTGCCTGGCATATAAATTCTTGTTGATTGATTCATTGTTTGAATTTAGGAGGCAAAGGTTTGCAAAAAACAGACTGATTTCATTTCTAGCAGAAGCTGTTATCCTTCCTGTGCTAGGCTGTCACTCATATCAGTATCAAATTTGGCCCATTGGATGGAGGAGCCCAAGAAAAGAGAAGATAACATCCTTCCTCTTTATCTTCCTCCCTTCTATAGCACATGGCCCCTGCTTCCAGAACCAAGACTTTGAACCACTAGTGGAAATACAGTCCAAAGTCTGAGACTTTAGGGATAACCTGTATTATAGTCCAACTTATCTTGTGAGCTAAAAAGCTTTTGTGGTATGCCCTGGGGACCCAACCACCATCTATAACTTTGTTACTGTGGGAAAATGTGTTTTCTTCACAAGTTCCAAACATTTATAAATGAACTTTTGAAACAAACCATTCATAAGTTGGGGTCTGCCTCTGTTGCTTATATAAGATAATCCTCCTTTTATGGTCAATTTAGATTAAGCTAGTAGGTTAATCTGAGTAATATATTCTCTCTCTCTCTCGCTCTCTCTCTCTCTCGCTCTCTCTCTCTCTCGCTCTCTTCCTCTCTCGCTCTCTTCCCCCTCTCCCTCTCCAACCCCCCTCCCTTCTCCTCCTCCACTTTCTGTATGTGTGTGTGCCTTTCTCTCCCTTTCTTCCTCCCTGCCTCTCAGAAATTTTCCCTGAAAAACAACAAAAAATGTTAAGATTGAGACTTAATAGACTTCAGGAGCAGCTAGGCGACACAGTAGATAAATTGTCAAGTCTAGAATCAGAAAGTTCTGTGTTCAGATTTGACCTCAGACAGTAGCTGTGTGATCCCAGGCAAGTCACTTCACCTGTTTGCCTCAGTTTCCTCATCTGTAAAATCAGCTGGAGAAGGAAATGGTAAACCAGATGGGATCAGGAAGAATCTGACAACCAGAAAACAACTCAACAAAGCAACATGCAAAGTTATTACCTGAGTAAGGAGAACAGGTTTCTTTCTGAGGTTAAGACAAGATGAAATAGACTTACCCTCAGGTTCCCTGCATGACACCCCATCAGAGATATGGGGTTGACTCTGGGTTTCTTAAGTCAATTCTAGAGAAGCTCAAGCTTCCTTGGAATCCTAGTTTTAGGCAGGAAGGGACGTCCATCATTTTAAAGATGAGCCGATGGAGCTCCGTTCAAAGGCTGAATGAGTAGTGAGTGGCTGAGTCAGGATTCCAACCCAGCATCTTCTGACTCCTCATTCAGCATTCCTTCAACTGCATCATTCCGCTGTTGTGCCTCTGGCAGGTCCTTCCAAGCTGGAATGTCTTCAAGAATAGGTCTGGTAGTAGATGGTTTTCTTGTCATCCTTTCTCATTTTCCCTTGGCTTCCTTCAGGTCTCGACTCGAATCCTCTCATCTGCAGGTAGCCTTTCCTCATCCCCCACCACTGGCGCCTCTCCTTCTGAGATTTTCTTCCATTTACTGTGTATGTGTGTCTTACATGAACATAGTTGTTTATGTATTGTCTCCCCCATTAGACTGTGAGCTTCTTGAGGGCAGACACAGTTCTAGCCTTTTTTTGCATGTTGTCTGGCACATGGTAAGCTCTTAATAAATGCTGACCGATTGATTAGTGATTCATGGTTTGAATCTATCCCTTAGCTTTATCTCTTAGAGTAGTAGAAGCACAGTGCTGGCATGAGAAGTCTTCTGAATTCCAGTTCAGCGCTCTTCACTTATTTTTTTTAATATGCTGTTTTAGTTTTCCCCAATTACATGTTAAAGCTATTTTTAATGAGGGCCCAGTGACCTCAAGGAGAATTCAGTATTAGAATCCTGTTGGCCTGTATAACCTGATCCCACCAACCTGGGAGATAATTATAGAGGCAGCTAGGTTGCGCTGTGTGTGGATAGACTCTAGGCCTAGAGTCAGGAAGACCTGAGTTCAAATCCAGCCTTAGATACTTACTAGCTGTGTGACCCTGGGCAAGTCACTTAAACTCTGCCTCATTTTCCTCACCCGTAAAGTGGGGATAATAATAGCACGTACTTCCTATAGTTGTTGTGAGGCTCAAATGAGAAGATAATCTTTGTAAAGCACTCAGCACAGTAGGTGTTAGCCGTTACTGATATCAATATTATTGTTGTCGCTAGGCATGCTTCCATCCCAAGCTTCCTCCTGAATCAGACGTTAGGATTCTAGACTGTGATCCAAGTGCAGAGCACATATGTAACCTATATCAGATTGCTTATGGCCTCAGGGAAGGGAGGGAGGGATAGAATTTAGAACTCAAAACTTGAAAAAAGCGTTTAAAAATTATTTTAACATGTAATTAGGAAAAAAATAAAACAGTATATTAAAAAAAATAAGTGCAGAGTATAGAACTGGAATTCAGAAGACTTCTCATCCCAGCACTGGTACTAACTAGTTGTAACCTCAATGGCCCTCAGAGTCATCTGTAAAATGGGAAGGTTAGATGCTCTCAGAGAGTTTTTACAACTCAGAGATTTGCTGACTCTAATTAGGTTTTTAATGATTTTTTTTCCATTTGCTCAGTTTCTCATACATATAAACTAGCCGATCCCCCCCCCAAAAAAAGTCTTTTCCAAAAGAAGAGTAACAAGTATTCCCATTCCCATTACAGAGATGAGAAAACTTTAAATGCAAAAAATAAGGTCCCATAGAATCACATGGCAAGGCAAGGATGGATCACATGTCTTATGACTCACTGACTTGAGTGCTTTTCCAAGAGACCATATTGCCTCTCGATGAGTTTTAGCCTAGTAGTTACACAGTAATTGTGGTATCTAACATAGGAGATTATGGCCTCTTGTGAAAGATAAGCAGGGACAACAGATGTTTCCCTAAGACCCGACCCATTTCCTGGCAGAGATGTTGAGTGTTTCCGAATGAGAGGGGATAAGTAGATCTGCTATTTCTTTGTAAATCTGGTTGCTGT
>JAQQSZ010017523.1:0-10781 GCA_028646595.1 Phalanger gymnotis | reverse complement strand
TTTTTTTTAAAAGAAACCCCTTAATGATAGAATTTGGAATGCAAAACTTTTTTAAAAATATTTTTATATGTAATTGGGTAAAAATAAAATAGTTAAAAAATAAAGAAATAGTGGGTAAATGAACAAACAAAGGAATCCCTTAAAAGTTAATCAAAACCATTCTAAGGTTAGGGTTGACTTAACCAATTAAATAAAGACATACTGATTTTTTCCAGTTAGAGGAAACAGAAGTGGAAACGATTTGGAACATTATAATCTATTCTTCTTCTGGAAGCTTTGGCCCAAACACCATACCAACAAGTGATGGCTGGGACAATCTGCTGGCTAATCCTATTTGATGGATCCCTTCAAGCACTAAATTAAGAAGAATGAAAGAAAGAAAGAAAGAAAGAAAGAAAGAAAGAAAGAAAGAAAGAAAGAAAGAAAGAAAGAAAGGAAGGAAGGAAGGAAGGGAGAAAGAAAGGAAGAAAGGAAGGAAGGAAGGAAGAAAGAAAGGAAGAAAGGAAGGAAGGAAGAAAGAAAGGAAGAAAGAAAGAAAGGAAGAAAGAAAGAAAGAAAGAAAGGAAGAAAGAAAGGAAGGAAGAAGGGAAGGAGGGAAGGAAGGAAGACGAATTTCTAAGATAACTCCCCGTTCTTTCACTAACCTTAGTATTATGGGATTATAGATCACAGAAGCATAGATTTTAGTGCAAAAGGGCTATTACAGGCCATACAATTGAACTGTCTCATTTCACATTTGATGACACTAAGATACAAAGAGGTTAAGTGATTTATACAAGGTCTCATAGGAGTTGTTGTTGAATAAGTAGCAAAACCAGGATTTGAATCCGGGTGTTTTGAGACAGCATGGTTAAGTTTGCTGAAATTAGAATGATAAACTTGGAATCGTGGGACTCAAATTCAAATCTGAGCTCTCCTACTTATGAACTGTGCAGCATTAGGCAATGAAATAATAAATTAAAAACATTTAATAAAGGCTTACTGTATGCCAAGTACTGTGTTAAGCTCTTTAGATACAAATACAAAAGCCCTATCCGAGCTTATGGAGCTGATAGATGGTACAATGGATAGAGTGCTGGGCCTGGAGTCAGGAAGACTTGTCAAATCTAGCCTCAGAAATTTACTAGCTGTATGACCTGGGCAAGTCACTTAACTCTGTTTGCCTTAGTTTTCTCATCTTTAAAAATGGGCTAGAGAAGAAAATGGCAAACCTCTACAGTATCTTTGCTAAGAAAATCCCACATGAGGTCACGAAGAGTCAGACACGACTGAAAAACGACAGGTGGACAACAACAAAGGAATTTATATTCTAATGGCAGAGAAAACATACATACAGGAACGATGGCCAAGAAGGAGTGTTTTGATCTGGGAAGTCTCAGGAATTATGGTTGGAGCCTTAGGGGAACTAATTATCATGTTCTTTCCAGAAGCAATTCGAATAATGATTTTATAATGGCTTCCTGAAAAAGAAGGGAGGGCAGGGGGAAGGGGCTGGTAGGAGTGTGCAGTATATTGTGAGAAGGTAGATGGCTAGCTCTGACGTGAGGCAAGTCACAACCTCTACAGACTTCAGTTTCTTCATCTATAAAATGAGATCGGGTTGGAAGACATCTAAGCCCCCTTCCAGCTCGAGGTCAATAATCCTATGACCCCAAATCCAATACTCTTTCCTTTAAACCAAATTGTTCCTTAATTATGCTATCATTTCCTTTTTTTTTCCCTCCATCAACAAAGAGAAATCATAATACTTCATATTACACTCTAAAATACATGCTGATTTTCAAAGACCAATCCATCATGTATCCAGAAGACAGCATTGGTCCCTTAGTACAAAATTAAAAATATGAATTCTTTTTTCTAGGAAACTTTCCATAACGGATAAAAAAAATCTTCTATTTGCATAATGCTTTATAGTTTAAAAATAGCTTTCCTATCCATTATCCCATTTTATTATCACAAGAACCCTTTGAGGTAGGGAAGGAAGATATTATTTTCTCCATTTTACAAATAAGGAAACTGAGTCTCAGAGAAAGTAGCTCACTTGAAGTCACATGGCAAGTAAGGGGCAGAGCAAGAATTTGATCCCAGATTTAGTTCCTTGTCTTTCCACTACATCAAAGGTTCTCAAAGTGTGGTGTGAAGATCCTCAGGCATCTCCAAGATCCTTTCAGTAGATCTATGAGACCAAAAATATTTTCATAATAATGCTAAGATGTTATTTGCCTATTAAAATACTCCTCCCTTTTCCAAAAACTTCTTTGAATAAGGCCACATACTTCAACTAAAATAATATATAGCAATAGACTGAATACAGAAGCAGACACGAAAATATAGTGATCTTCTATTAAGCCAGACTCTAAAAGGAACTGCAAACATTTGTAAAACAATGCTATTCTGCTCACTATTTTTTTCTTTTGGAAAAATATAGTTATTTTCATTAAAATATGTCATATTGATATGTAATGGATTTATTGTTGTGTTAAATGAATTAATAAACATTTTAAATATTTGATCAATTTTCATTTTTAGTTTCATCAGTCAGTTAATAAATTAGCATTCATTAGGAGCCTAGCATAAGCCAGACACTGTAATAAGCCCTGAAGATATACAAAGAAAAGCAAAAGATAATGCCTGCCCTCAAGGAGCTTACAGTCTAATGGGGGAGACAACAACAACAAAAAAAAAAACAGTGATGTACAAACTAGGATAATTGGAGATGGCACTAACTTTGAGAAGGTTTGGGAAAGACTTCCAGGGAGAGGTAGGATTTTTACTTGGAATTTGAAGGAAGCCAGGGAAGCCAAGAGGTTTTGATGGGGAGAGAGAGAATTCCAGGCACAGGGAACAGCCAATGAAAATGCCCAGGGTCAGAAGATGGAGTTTCTTGATTGAGGAGCAGCCAGGAGGCTAGTTTGTCTTTTCAATATAGAACTAAGGGACCAATACTATCTTCTGGATCTGTTGTATCACTAGATGTCAGAATCGGGGATAAGTGGGGAATAAGATGTAAGAAGACTAGAAAGGAGGAGGGGGTCAGGTAAATATTGATATAAGTCATAAACAAAAGTTCTTTGGGGTTAATTTTTAAGAATGTAAAAGGATTCTGGGGCAAAAACATTTGAGAACTGCTACATTATACTATGCTGCATATCAAATCAAATTCCTTTTCACCTCCCTGCCCAAAAACCCCAAATATAATTTCCCAATAAAAAATGCAGAGGTTAATACATGAGGGAATAATTAGCTATCATAGCTAAACACTGGAATTCAAGAACTCTAGATTTGTAATCGATATCATCAAGTATTTAGTGGGCACCCACATACAGATTAAAGGCAACCTAATACAGTAGAAAAAATAATGAACTTGGATTCAGATGATTTGAGTACAAATTCTAGTCCATCGTTTTTCAGTTGTTTTTCAGACATATCTAACTCTTGGAGATCCCATTTGGGGTTTTCTTGGCAAAGATACTGGACTTGTTCTCCAGTTCATTTTGCAGATGAGGAACCTGAGGCAAACAACATAAAGTGACTTGCCTTGGGTCACATAGCTAGTAAGTATCCAAAGCTAGATTTGAACTGGAGAAGAGGAGTCTTCCTGACTACTGGCCCAGCACTTTATCCTCTGTTCCACTTAGCTCTTTATCTACTTGCCATATGATCTTGGGGCAGTTTACATAACTTGGGGACTCATTTTTTTTAAACTATAAAATAAAGGGATTGGATTAGATGATCTCTAAGCTCCTTTCTCGATCTGATTTTGTGATCCTATTCAACAAACTATACTAACAAGTTAAACAAATATTAATATGTTAAAATATAAATATAAACAAATACGGTTCCTGTTCTCCAATAGCCTTTGCTCTAAGATATACATCAATACCTCCAAGCTATAAAATAGAACAACATATAGAAGACAATATGATCTTTGACCCTATAAAGGACATTATTTACATAATATGTGAGTAATAGAATCTTACAACTTGAAGGCATCTAGCCCAACTCTCTATTCTATGCAAAAATTCCCTCCACACCATTCCTCACAGAATGTCTTCCAGACCTTGTCTGGCCACCTCTAATGACAGGTAGATGGCTACTTAGTAAGTCATTCTATTCCATTTTCTAGTAGATTTGTGTAAGCATAACTTCAGAACTGAAAGGGACCTTGGAAGTCATTTATACAGCTAAGACCTCTCTGAGTCCTAGAGAAATTAAATGACTTCCCCAAAGGCCCACAGGTAGTAAATAGATAAACGAATGTGAACCAGGTCCTTTGACTCCAAACCCTTCGTGATTTTCTATTTAGAGAAGCCTTTCTTGTATTGAGTTAAAATTTGCCTCCTCATAACACCTTAGCATTGGTATCATTTCTGTCCATTGGAATTGCCAAGAATAAATGTAATTCTTCTTCCAGATGGCAGTCTTTCAAATATGTGAAGATAGTTGGCCTGGCTCCACTTTGTCTTCTCTTCTCCAAAACACCCCCAGAACCCTCCTTTGAATATACTCTGAATTTCTAATGTCTTTTTATATACGGAGACTTTTGGAAATGGACAAAATATATTCCGATATAGTATGACCTATAAAGTGTACAGTAGGACCACTGCCTCTCTTGATCTGATAATTACATTTCTATTCATGTGTCTTCAATTTGCATCAGTTTATTGAGGGAAAGGAGCAGCCATATTATGTCATTTAATCATAAATCTGTAGAATGGTAGGAGGTGAGAGGTACCTAACAAGTAATCTGGGACAAATCCTTCAGTTTACTTATGAGGAAACTAAGGTTCAGGAAAGTTTAAGAAATTTGCTCAAAGTCTCAAAACTAGTAGTGTTCAGAATTGAAACTTTAACCTACTTCTCCTGACATTTAATCCCATACACTTAATCTATCAACTCATACTGAGCTTATAGTTAACTAAAAACCCAAAGTCTTTTCCACATAAACTACTATTAAGTCAGAACTCTTCCTGTCCTACACTCTTGCAATTGATTTTTTGAACCTTAATATAATATTTTACATTTAGCTCTGAAGAATTTAATCTTGTTGGATTAATACTACAATAAGTAAAGCATATTTTTTGTAGTGTGGAGTGAAGAAGGAATCCATCGTGTTCAGGTTGCTTGTCTTTAGCAGATCCTGGCAATCTTTTCTCCAATTTTTCAGGGAAAAAAAACTTCATGAAAAAGAAACAATGATTCAAAAAATTCTAGCTCTGGCATGCAGTCTCTTTGAAACCTTTACTATGCTTCAACTTCCTCCCTCTGGCAACTGATAATTCTGTCCTCTCTTTCAAGAGTTTATTGGAAGAAGGAATTGAGAGAATTTGCTCCCTTCTCCTAATTTCAGTTTTAGAAGCTGGTCCAGAACCAGGGTAGTCTGAAGGCTTCTAATATGTTTCAGAGTAATCTTGGGAAAGCTATCTGTAGTAATTCTGATGGAAAAGAGATTGGGTTGGTTTGGGGCCTGAGGCCTGCTTTACTTACAACAAACTTGGCAACATAGTATAGTAGAAAGAGAAATGAAGCTGAAACCAGCAGATGGGTTCAAATCCCGATGATGCCATTTATGAGCTGTATAGCCTTGGACAAGTAACAACTTCTTTTGGCTTCCCTCAGTTTCTTTCAAGTGTAAAATGAGGTGGCTGGGTTAAATTATCTCTGAACTTCCTTCTAGGTCTAAATCCTAAATCTGATGCAACATATCACTTTATCTCCCATCCCCATTCCTGACAATTCCCTCATGCCTTGAATGTTATCTTACCTATCTTATGTCTTTGAGTACCTGGTTTCCTTTAAGACTCAACTCAATTTATACCTTCTGTAGGAAGATTTTCTTGGTTCCCCTCTCTTGCTAGTTTCTTTTCCCTTCTAAAGTTACTGTCTATCTATTCTGCATGTCTCTTGAAGGATCCTATTTACATACATGCTGTCTCCTTCTTTAGAGTGTAATCTCCCTGAGTTCTTGTTCAGTTGTGTCTGACTCTCCCTGACCCCACTTGGGATTTTCTTGGTAAAGATACTGGCCTGGTTTGCCATTTCCTTCTCCAACTCATTTTACAGATGAGGAAATTGAGGCAAACAGGATGAAGCGACTTGCCCCAAATCACACAGCTATTAAGTATCTGAGGCTAGATTTGAACTTGTGAGTCTTCGTGATTCCAGGCCTAAAATTTTATCCACTGTGCCATTTAGCTGCCACAAGCTCCTTTAGGGCAGGGACTAACTTTGCAATTCCTTGTACCCCAGTGCTCAGCACAGTGCCTGGCATGAAGTAAATATTTAATATATACATGCTGACTGACTGGCAACTGGCAACTGTGATTTTGCTTTGGGTTCATTCAGTCCCTTAACTGACCTGGTTTCCATGGAATGTTTTGAGCCAGGAATAATAACCCAGAATTAGATAAATCCCTCAGTCACTCTTCCACCAGCAGCCTGGGTTATACCTTTACCCCTGCTGGTGCTGGACTTCCAGCCTGTTCTTTGGGATATAGAAGTGGAATGTTGGGCAAATAGCCATTCACCTCAATATATTCTTTCACATTGATAGGTGCTGAATGTACTAACCAGTGTCTACAAAATGTGTTAGAAATAGAGTGAATGATCATGCCATTTTTAGGGATCATAATTATCTTCTTATTCAGGAAGTCAAAGGAGGTATTTGTTGTTTGGCTGGAAAAATAGGGAGGCATCTTTAACCACAGCCAGAATAAGAAGCTATTATAATACAAATTCTGTGCTCATGAAATGAAAACATTCCATAACTGCATGGTTTCTCCTCCACACCAAGAAATTAAGTTTGAAAACTGACGTAAATATTTGCAATGCTGCTTTGATGAATCCGGATTCCACACAGTAGGGTGGACGTGTCCCTGGCAATGATTAAAAATAAACATATCTAAGCTGACAGCAAAGGGAGCCCGCTTGTGGCCTTCTTGACTGGCTGGCATGGAACTGATGGGGCAACAGAGGGAAATTTGCAAACTCGGCTGGGTTAGAAAGGATGAAAACACGTATTTGATTTATAAGCACGACCTTTACAAAAAAAAAGGAAAATATTAGGAGCAGTTCTCCAGATAGGATCCGATTTCTTGTCATACAGTTGAAAGGAAAGGATGTAACATGTGACTGAGATCCTCAAATTAGGAGTTAGTAACTTTCAAAAGTATTTTGTTCAGGTTCAGATCCTTGTTCTGGGACTGCCAGGAATGTGTGGAGGTGGGGCTGGAAATCAAACACCAGCTTTCAAAGAAGCCAGCATCTCTTAGTCGTAGGTCACATAGAAGACTAGAGGAGGTGATACCATATTGAATCTCATCAGAAGTGAGAGAAGAAGGGGGAGGCAGCAGGTTGGGTACCGTTCAATAGCAACAGTCCCGTTCTCCAAGTCAGCAGGGAGGCAGTTGTATCAGGAGCAGTCGGCACTAGGGCTGCTAAAACTTGGCAGATGGTTTGCATGTCCTAGATTATCAACCAGACCAACATGTATCTGTGTATGTAGAAATTATTTTGTGTTGCTAAAAACCTGATATACAGATTGGCTAATATGACAGAAAAGAAAAATGATAAAATTTGGAGGAGACGTGGGAAAATTAGGCTTAGTTGTGAATTGATTCAACTGTTGTGGAGGACAATTTGGAACTATGGGCAAAGAGCTATAAATCTGTGCATATCCTTTGACCCAATACCACTACTAGGTCTGTGTCCCAAAGAGATTTTTAAAAAAGGAAAAGGACCTATTTGTGAAAAAATATTTATAATAGCTCTTTTTGTGGTGTCAAAGAACTGGAAATTGAGGTGGTGTCCATCAATTGGGGAATGGCTGAACAAGTTATGGTATATGATTGTAATGGAATACTATTGTGTTATAAGAAATGATGGGCAAGATGATTTCAGAAAAACCAGGAAAGATTTAAATGAACTGATAGAAAGTGAAGTGAGCAGAACCAGGAGAACATTGTACACAGTCACAGTAAGATGGCATGATGATAAACTCTGAATGACTTAGCTATTTTCAGCAATACAATGATCCAAGGCAATATCAAAAGACTCATGATAAAAAATGCTATCCACCTCCAGAGAAAGAATTCCTGGAGTCTGAATGCAGATCAAAGCATACTATTTTTCCCTTCTGCGTGTGTGTGTGTGTGTGTGTGTGTTTTGGTCTGTTTTCTTTCACAATATGGCTAATATAAAAATATGTTTAACATGATTGCACACATATAACCTATATCAGATTGCTTACTGTCTCAGGGAGAGGGAGGGGAAGGAGGGAGAAAATTTGAAACTCAATATTTTTTAAAAAAAAGAATGTTAAAAGTTGTTTTTACATGTTGTTAGGGAAAAATAATTTTTTAAAAACCTGATTTAATATATTTATATTAGTTTTCATTTAATAATATAACCCCTCTTTTTTGTTGTTGGACCTATGATTTCATCATGGGGGAGGCAGGGTTCTTGGATAGGAACTTTCTCTAACAATGAAGGTAGACATCTTCTAGTCTTAAAGAGTTGCCTGGGGTAATGAAAAATTAAGTGACTTGCCCAGGGTCACAATGCCAACATACATGTTGGAGGATGGATAAATCCATTATCTCTTCATTGTGAGTTCCCCCTTCTACCACCACTATAGATCATAACCCATTTATGCCTTCGTATACTATATGATTCTTGGTCACTCCTTTTCATAAATCTTCCATTTTCAAGGAGCTTTGTATTTGGGCTCCCTGCCTCTCTCTACTCCAATCCATCCCACACACAGTCGCAAAAATAGTTTTCCTAAAATGCCGATCAAAGCATGTTACCTCTATTCCTACTCAACATACACCAGTGACTCCAATTGTGAGTCACTGAACTGCTGTTTGCCTCAGTTTCCTTAACTGTAAAATGAGATAATTATAGCACCTGCCACCTAGGATTTTTGTGAGGATCAAATAAGAATATTTGTAAAGGGCTTAGCACAGTACCTAGCACATAGTAGGTGCTATCTAGATGCTTAATTTCCTTCCTTGTTTCTTTCCTTCCTTCCCTCCTTGTTTCCTTCCTTCCCTCCTTGTTTCCTTCCTTCCTTCCTTCCTTCCTTCCTTCCTTCCTTCCTTCCTTCTTTCCTTCCTTCCTTCCTTGTTTCCTTCCTTCCTTGCTTCCTTTCTTCCTTTCTTCTTTCCTTCCTTTCTTCTTTCCTTCTTTTCTTCTTTCCTTCTTCCCTTCCTTTCTTCTTTCCTTCTTTCCTTCTATTCTCCCTGCCTCCTTCCTTCAAAGATCAAATATAAATTCTATTATTCAATGTTCTTTCGCAACCTGGCCTCTTTCTATTTTTCAATCTAGTTAGACTTTATTCTCTTTCTTGTATTCTACATTCTAACCATACTGGCCTTCTTCCTGCTCTGTCCTTTATTAGAGCAAATCAGGTAACGGGATAATAAGAACAACAGAACAGAAATGAAAAAGTACATTTTGGGGAAGACAGTGAATAGACAAACCTGACTGGAGAGGAGGGTTCATTGAAGAGTTATGGCAGGGGTTATTTGAGTAAGATAGTTGGGGCCAGACTTTGGAGAGTTTTGAGTACCAAATTAAGATGTTAGCTCATAGAAAGTAATTGTAGATTCTTGGCTTGGCAATATACTATGAAAATGATGCTTTAGGAAAATTAACCTAGTAACTGTGTGCAGGTTATACTGTAGACAGGGAGACTAAGCTGTTTAAATAGTTAGGCTATGAAATGATGAGTCTTATGCTATTGGGGGAATAAGAGTATATGAATATAAGAAAAACACCAATGATTCAAGTTTCATTCTTAGAGTCAATTTCAGCCTCTTTATCCCTCATATCTAGACAGGAGTTGCAGGTCTTTACTTTCACAATTTTCTTTCTCTCTCGTTTTTTAGGTTATACATGTCTAGTTATGCAAAACACTTCCATAATAGTCATGTTGTGAAAGACTAACTTTATTTCCCTCCATCCTATCCATTTTATTCTATTCTCTCCTTTGACTGTGTCTTTTCAAAAGTATTTGCTTCTGACTACCCCCTCCCCCAATCTGTCCTCCCTTCTATCATCGCCCCTTCTCTTATCCGCTTCTCCACTACTTTTCTGTAGGGTAAGATAGATTTCCATACCCAATTGAGTGACAACTTTCTCTGTTTACTCTCAAGAGGGTTAGTGATTCTTTGCTCATGGGTAGAAGAAACAACTAGGAGGCAAAGCAAGAGGCTAAAATCTTCCTAATCTGGATCATCTGCCCTTGTACACTTGGAGATAAGTATAATTAAATTTCTCAAATTCCCACCTTTAAAAAAAACCTGAATGCCAGAACTTAAAATAGACAGTTTCTTGAGAAACAGTATGTGTGCAGAAAAGTAGCTAAAAGAGAAAACTGACAAAACCTTAGATCATTGAATTTAATAGAAACCTTGAAACTTCTCAGATCTTTTCTTTATTTTTTAAAAGAATCTTATCAATATTGTATATTTTTGTATCCCATGAATATTCCAATACATTCAAAGACTTTTTTATACAACATGCATTTAAAGCACACATTGGGCAATCTATCTCTTTAGCAACTGTATGTAAACTATGGGGATACAGCACAGTGATTCTCAAAGTGAGGCCTGGGCACCCCAGGGGGTCCCCAGGAGCCTTTCAGCAGATCCACAAGGTCAAAACTATTTTTATAATAGTGAGAGGGTTTAATTTCCAATATGGTAAATGCTGATAGATATAACCTGCATACACCAAAGTTCTTTGGGCGTGGAGTCCTCAATAATTTTTTAAGACTA
>JAQQSZ010017522.1:0-10781 GCA_028646595.1 Phalanger gymnotis | reverse complement strand
ATTGTCGTCCATTTTTTCATTCCTTTGGTTCTGTTTTATAATATGGTGATTTCTCATAAAGTCACTAGCTTCCACTGCTCCAATCAGTTTTTTAAGGTGCTATTTTCTTCAGTTGTCTTTTGGACCTCCTTTTCCTTTTTGTTAATTCTGCCTTTCAAGTCATTCTTCTCCTCATTGGCTTTTTAGAGCTCTTTTGGAATTTGGTTTAGTCTATTCTTTAAGGTGTTTTCTTCAGTATTTTTGGGTCTCCTTTAGCAAGTCATTGACTTGTTTTTCATGGTTTTCTTGCATCACTCTCATTTCTCTTCTCAATTTTTCCTCTACTTCTCTTAATTACCTTTCCAAATACTTTTTGAGCTCTTCTGTGGGCTGAGGTCAATTCATATTTTTCTTGGAGGCTTTTGATGTAGGCTCTTTGACTTTGTTGACTTCTTCTGGCTGTATCTTTAGATCTTCTTTTGTCACCAAAAAAGAAATCTAGACTTTGAGTTTGAGTCTATGTTTGAGTCTAAGTTTGTTTTCACTGCCTGTTCATGCTCCTAGCCAACTACTTGACCCTTGAGTTCTTTGTCAGGATATGACTGCTTGTAGAGTAGAGAGTACATTGTCCCAAGCTTTAGGGTCCAAACCCTGCTGTTTTCAGAGCTACTCCTACTCCACAATAACCCAAGAGTCTGTCACAGTAGTGCTCCTCCTCCCTCATGAACTGCCAACTAGTGCTGCAATACAAATCCAAGCAGGACACAGCAAGAGAATCTGGCTTTGTGCCCCCAAAGTGCTCCTTGCACTCCCACTCAGATCCGCAGCTAGATTTTTCCCACCATGTGAGCCAGGGACTCCAGAAGCAGCCAATGCTACAGCTTGAGAAGCAGCCTCAGGAGCTTCTTGCTGCTGCCATTGCCACCACTGCAGCACCTTTGCCACCCCCAGGAATGGGGCTGGACCCCTCTCAAATCGATCCAGCAATTTCTCTCTCACCTGCTCTTTGGTGTTTGTGGGTTGAGAAGTCTGTTAACTGCCACAGCTCACAGATTCATGGCTCCACACCTGGTCTGGCTGGCTGACTCCGGGTCTGGTCTCTCCTGGAGGGGCCCATGCTGGCTTTATTTCACTCCCAGAATTGTGTAATAGACCTTTCACAGTGACCATCCAGGCTCTCCAGGGCTGGAGATCTGTTTCCTTCTGCTATTTTGTGGATTCTACAGCTCTGGAATTTGTTCAGAGCCATTTTTATAGGTGTTTTGAGGGATTTGGGAGAGAGATTAAGAAAAGCCTTGCTTTCCTGCCACCATCTTGGCTCTGCCCCCACCACCACCCCACCACCACGCTCCTTTTGCATTCTTACATGGAAAGATGATATTCATAATTGATTAGACATATATATATATATATATATATATATATATGTGTGTGTATATATATGTGTATGTGTGTATATATATATACACATATGGGCAGAGTGACCACAGGGTGAGTTGAATATGAAGGGATGATATCTTAAAAAAAACATAAAATTAAGGGGTGAGAGAGGAGTATATTGGGAGAAAGAGAAAGGGAAAGATAGAATGGGGTAAATATAATAAAAATGACAATTTTCCATAAGTTACTTTACTTATTCAGTGCCATACCAATCAAACACCAAAAAATGTTTTTATTATGCTAGAAAAAATAATAACAAAATTTATCTGGAAGAACATAAGGATCAGAATATCAAAGGAAATAATGAAAAAAATGTAAGGGAAAGTGGCCTACCATATCTTAAATTGTATTATCAAACAGCAATCAAAACCACTTGGTATGACTAAGAATTAGAGTGGTGGATCAGTGCAATAGGTTAGGTACTCAAGACACAATTGTCAACTACTATAGTAATCTACTGTTTAATAAATCCACAGACTCCAGCTTCTGGAAAAAAAACTCACTATTTAAGAAAAACTGCTTGGAAAATTGGAAAGTAGTATGACAGAAATTAGGCACAGATTAACAACATCTTACACCCTAAAACAAAATTAAGTCAAATGAGTAGATGATTTAGATAAAAAGACTGACACTATACACAAGCTAGGAGAGCACTGAACAGTTTACCTGTCAGATGAATGGAGAAGAGAAGAATTTATGACAAAACAAGAAATAAGAGAACATTATGAAATGCAGAATGGGTGATTTTGATTACATTAAATTGAAAAGTTTTGTCTTTTTCCACGAAGACAATATAACCAAGATTAAAAGGTAAGCAGAATGCTAGGAAACAATTTTCATAGCCAGTGTCTCTGATAAAGGCCTCATTCCTAAAATATATAGAGAATTGAGTCAAATTTATAAGAATACAAGTCATTCCCCAGTTGATAAATGGTCAAAAGATATGAACAGGTAGTTTTCAGAGGAAGAAATTAAAGTTATGTATAGTTATATAAAAATGCCCTAAATCACTATTGATTAGAGAAATGTGAATCAAAACAACTCTTAGATACCACATCACACCTATAAAATTTACTCACATGACAAAACAGGAAAATGATCAATTTTAGAGATGTGGGAAAATTGGAACACTAATGCATTGTTGGTGGAGTTGTGTGGAGAACAATTTGGAATTATGCCCAAAGTCTAACCACACTATGCATACCTTTTGACCCAGCAATATCACTTCTACATCTGTGTGCCAAAGAGAACTTAAAAATGGGAAAAGAACCCACATGTACAACAATATTTATAGCAGCTCTTTTTGTGGTAGCAAAGAATTGGAAATTGAGGAGAGGCCCATCAGCTGGGGAATTGCTGAACAAGTTGAGTTATATGAATGGCATAGAATGATATCATGCTATAAAAAATGAGCATACTGATTTCAGAAAAACCTGGAAAGACTTACATGAACTCATGCAAAGTGAAATACACTGTGTACAAAGTAACAGAAATATTGTAAGATGATCAGCTGTGAATGATTTAGCTATTCTAAGCAATACAATGATCCAAGACAACTCTGAAGGACATATGATGAAAAATACCATATATACCCAGAGAAAAAACCAAGGGTGTCTGAATACAGATCTAAGCACACTTTTTTTTAACTTTCCTTATTTTTCTCGAGGTTTTCCTCCCTTTCATCTATGTTTTCCTTCACTACATGACTATTATGGAAATATTTGGTATGACTACACATGTATAAACTATATCAAATTGTTTGCCTTCTAAATGAAGTGAGATGGGGAGGGAAGAAGGGAAGGTATTTCGAGCTCAAAGTTTTAAAAGGGAATGTTAAAAATTGTTTTTACATGTAACTAGGGAAAATAAAATACTGAAAACATGCGATCATGGGGCAGAACCAGAACTAGCATCCAAGTCTTTTCGTTCTTAATTCAGTAAAATTTAAGGAAAATAATAAGTAGTTTTGCACACCATCAATTAAATAACTAGTGGGAGAAGGAATAGACAAAGTAATTAAAATGAATGGATATGAACTGAAATGATTTACAGAATAATAAAACACCATGCTTTGCTAAATCTTTTTGAGCTAAAGTTCCTTATATGTCCTCTGAAAATTCCTCCCAGCTACATTGGATTCTGAAAGAAAACAATCCATAATGAAAAAAAAAAGACATTGCATCCAAAGCCTCCTTTTTTTTCTTCTTGGAAATGAAATTTCAATGACTGTAGAAATTAGAAATAGAAAACACCTATTAGGTCATTCCCCAAAAGCCAGCACAGGAGAGTTGGCTCTAATCTTCTCTAATGCTTTGTTCAGGCCAATTGTCAATGTCCCAAGCATGCAATAAGGATTTTTTTGGCTGAGCATGCCAATGTCTAATGGGCATCACCATTAAGCCTTTCTTTCCTGCTAGTCTAACATTTCCTTTTGAATAATTACATCTCATTTCACACCAGTTAAAACCCTTTGGATGATTGGCTTCTGCCCTGGCAATCCATCTCAATTTGCAATGCTTGTAATTAAGTATGTAGTCACAAAACAAACAGGTAGGAGGTTTTTTTTGTGTGTGAGGAGGAAAAAGGTCCTGGTTCACATACAGAACTAACATCATCATCACCATCACCATCACCATCACCACCACCACCATCATCATCACCATCATCATCATCTTCAGAATTCTAAAAAAAGGATACTGAGTTAGGAAATCAATTCTTGAAAGACAGTAGCAGAGAATGACTGCATATTTGTAAATATCATTTGATAGGCATATTTATTGTTTTTATTATGTTTGTGTCACATTCACCAAATATACTATAAACTCCAAGAAGAATGGGAATACGGCACTATTTTTGGGGGGTCTGAGAATGTTGGGCTAGATATTCAACAGTCTATGTCTCAGTTTATTTGACTATAAAAGTGCGTGGGTGGACTAAATAACTTTTAAGTCATGAATTCTTAGTCTTTTTGGGGTCATGAATACTTGTAAGAGTCTGGTGAAACCTATGAGCCCCTTACAAAAGAAAAAATATAAATTGCAATACGTTGGGTTAGAGATAATGTTGTTTTTATTGAGTTATTTCTTTCATGTCCAACTTTTCATAACCTCATTTTTGGAGTTTTCTTGGCAAAAATACTCTACTAAATTGCCATTTCTTTCTCTAGCTCATTTTACAGATGAGGAAACTAAGGCAAACAGGATAAAGTGACTTGTTCAGGATCATGCAGTTAATAAGTGTCTTGGGCCAGGTTTGAACTCAAGAAGATGAATCTTCCTGATTCAAAGACCAATAGTCTATCCATTGTGCCATGTAGCTGCCAGAGAGATAGAGATAAAGATATAATTTCATGGATACTAGATTAAGAACTCTTGCTCTAATTTGCCATTAAACTCTAATTTCATGGTGTTATTATTTAAACTTCAGAGGTAGAACAAGCATCTTCCAGGATTTGGTATTTGTCATACTGTGTTTGTTTGCTGTAATATTTTCTTCAACACCAAGAATTCTAACCTGCACCTGACAGGTGTCTAGTACAAGTTTGTTGAATTCTATTTTGTTGTTTTCTGAAGATGTATTTCTGAAAGCTATTTTCCAGTTATTCATAGTATATCCTTCTGGCATTATACATACACACATGCATGCATGCATGCATATATCTGTGTATATATACTCAGTCATATATACATGCATGTATATATAGGAATATGTAGACATATATGCATATACAATTATATGTACACACACATACACATATATATGTGTGTGTGTATATATATATACATGTTGTGTTGTTAAGCAAAATGGGCTCCTTAGCATTTAGTTCAACAAGTGCCCTTGAAGAGTTTGGCTTTTGTTTTCGTTGAGTAATTCAGTGTATTTCATTGAATCTTACTGAGTGCTAAGCCCCAGGCCCAAACTACTATTAGGTGTAAAACCTATGTGGGAGTGGATTGGCAACTAAGGTGGGGCCCAAAGTAGGGCTAACTCCAGGAAGGGCCTAGTTTAAATGTCTGACAGCAGAGGCTCTTAGACCATGTGGGTTTAAGTCCACCTCCTCGTGACTGATTTTAGGTCACGTGGGTGAGTTGCATGTGTGACTCACCCCTGATGCTGACAAAGATATAAAAACCAGGGGTTGGCCTGCTGTTCTTTGGAGCTCTTTGCCACATCAGTGGTGTTGCGCGTGACTCTGGGCCAGCCCTTGTTCTGAGCTCTCAGGCTGAACCTAGATGTTGGTAACTATGATTTGTATTGGGTCTGTCTGTTGACGTTTGTAATTTGTTTGTATTTTGCTCTGAAGTTCAGTGTGCTGGGTTTTTTTTTCCCCTGAACTAAGTGAATGATATTTGTGTGCTGAATTAAAGTAAGCTTGCAAACCCCTTCACCTTTCTTTCCTTAGTTAAGCAGATCAAAAGAACCTGTGTTGTTGGCAGCTTTATGGGTGCTGGCTGTGGGTGGATCTTTCACCACCACAGAAGCTGCTAGCCAGATTGTGAAACACATGTAGACATGCATACAGAAATATATGCATATATGTGGATATGTATACATGTGCATGTACATACATATGTATAAATCTCTGAAGTTGGGTATGATGAGAGAAACTCCTTGACAAAAATTATTGAGAATAAATTCCTCTTGGCTTAAGTGCCTGCAGCTGCCTGGATTCCCCAACTTTGTCTTCCCTAAGATTGATAAGTGAATGGAATAGCAGTGATTAAAGAAAGCATCAATGTGAAGACAATGGTCATACCAGTGGATGTGTGTGTGTGTGTGTGTGTGTGTGTGTGTGTGTGTAGGTGAGGCAGCTAAATGCCATTAAGCCAAGAGTGCTAAATCTAAGTTAAAATTTGGCATTAGGCATTGACCATCTACATAATTCTGGGCAAATAATTTAAAATCTGTATGTGCCTGTTCATCTTACTTGTCTCCTAGGGACCCTATACATGGACCAAGAAGTACAAGTTTGAACCAAATATGTGTGGTGCTGACAAGATTAAAGATCTTCTCTGCCCATTTTATAGGCCTCGGGTGGAGCTAGTTAAGTGAAGCTTGATGAAGGGAGGCTTGTTTTTAGGCAGGCCACACCCTTTTGCTGTTATGTGCTAAACTCCGGGCCCACAGCCTTTTCCTAAGTAGGTGCTAAGCCTGAGGCCCCTATCCTTTTGCTGATTAGGTGTGAAGCCCTCAGGCACTAAACAGGGTATATACTTGCTGAGGGTAGCCATTAAGCTTAGAGTAGAGAGAGTTGCAAAGAAGGCAGAACTGTGAGGAGAGAGAACTGTGAGAGAGACGGAGAACTGGAAGAGATGGAGAGACAGAGAGAGAGAACTTGAAGGGCTCTGAGAACTGCAAGGGCTCTAAGAACTGTGGGAGGAGAGGACACAAGCAAGCACACAGTTAAGATTCATGAGTGAGTGTTTATAGGAAGGCCCTCCGAAGAGGGGAAGATTACAGGATGGCTTGGCTCCTTGCTGTAGTATTGTGTTTTAATTTCCTTGCTGTTATGGTGAAGTGGACTTACGGTTTTTCGATACAATTGTTGCTATGCCAAATTGGAATTATTGGTTTGTGGATTTGATCCTCTGGTGTCTGAATAAATGTTTTACTTCTTCTGCCTTCTGTATAGAGATTCTCTTATGTTCTGCGATACCAAACTATACAGGTATATTCATGGTCACTATCGATATCATGAATCTTGCCTTACTGATAAAATGTGGAACAGCTTATTTGTTTAAGATTGGAAAAGGCATATCATAAGGCTATATATTGTCACCTTATTTATTTAAGTTATATGCAGAGTATATCATTCAAAATAACAAGCTAGATGAATCAAAAGCAACAATTAATTTTGCAAGAGAAATAGCAACAATCTCAGATATGATCAAATGATAACACTCTGATGGGAGAAAGTGAATAGGAATTAAGAAGCCCCTTGAGAGTGAAAGAGGAGAGTATAAAAGCTCTCTCAAAGATTAACATGAAAAAAGATGTGGGAAACTAGTCTAATTGCTTCCTAGAAAACAGAGGGAGAAGAAATGGAAGAAGTGTCAGATTTTATATTCTTGGGCTCAAAGATCACTGCAGATAGAGAGTATAGTCATGAAATTGAAAGATACTTGCTCCTTGTAAGGAAAGTTACGACAAATGTGGACACCATACTAAAAAGCAAAAACATCACTTTCCTGACAAAGGTCCATATAGGCGAAGCTATGTTGTTTGTTTGTTTTTTCCAGTAGTAATATATAACTGAGAATTGGACAAGAAGGAAAGCTAAGCACTGGAGAACTGATGCTTTCAAATTGTGGTGCTGGAAAAGTTTTTTGAGAGTTCCTTGGACAAAAAGATCAAGTCAATCAATACTTAAAGAAATTGACTCTGACTATTCATTGGAAGGAAAAATATTGGAACTGAAGCTTAAATTCTTTGGCTACAGAGTGAGAAGACAACTCATTGGAAAAGACCCTGATGATAGGAAAGATTGAAGGCAAAAGAAAAAAAAACATATGGCAGAGGATAAGATGAATAACTGGTATCACAGAAAGTACAAACATGAACTTGAACATTCTTTGAGAGATAGTGGAGTCAGAAGGGCCTGTTGTCCGTGGAGTCACAAAGAGTCAGACATGACTGAACAACTAAAAAAGAACAACACAAAAGACTCGTTTTTTATTCTAAAATGAGGACGATAATAGCTTCTACTGCCAAAGGTTCTTTTGGGGATCAAATGAGATATTTTTAAAGTGCTTAATGCCACAGCGCCTAGCACATACTAAGTACTTAATAATGCCTCTTCCCTATGTTGATTGACAAATAGATAGATATAGAGATATAGATGTATGTGTGTATGTACACACACATAGACATATGTGTGTGTCTTTGTTTATATTACTTTGAAAACTCAAAGTATTATAAAATATCTATGTATATATTCACATATACATGCATATATATCTGCATACACATATAGCTGTATGTGTGTATGTGTACATGTGTCTATGTGTATATATACATATACATACTTATACACACATATATGTATATAGGTAGGTGTGTGTGTAGTGTGTATGTGTGTGTGTGTATATACATACATATATGTATAGGTATATGTGTATATATGTATGTATATAAATATATGTACATCTATATCTATATGTAATGTGGGTATGGGTGAGTGTGTGTACATATATGTGTGTGTATATATACATATATATATATATATAGTTTTTCAGTCATTTTACACATACACATCTATAATACTGAAATATTTTCCAATTAGCCTATTATTTCTTTAGAAGCATATCGCAATCTTTAAAGGATATGCTTTATCAAATTGTTTTTTTCTCAAGGACAATTAGGCCAAACACATTAATGGTTTCAAATTCCTTCTAGGGGATATTTTTATTCCTTATCTTTATGAAAACACAAAAATATCACATTATTCATAAATAGTAACATTTAAAGGAACTTTATAACTTTTAGGAAATCCCCTTTTCCTGCTCTCTGCAGGTGGAGGGAAAGAAATAAGACTTTATTTCAGTTTTCCATTTGTTGTCTTTGGGAAGGCAACATCTTAACATTAGTATGCATTATTAAATTGAAAATTTCTATTGGTACATATCAGAAATTTCTACAGATTCTTTGTTGGTAATGCAAAAAACCCACACAAATTTTACTGTAAAATACAAATTTTTTTTTAACCATAACTGTTGATTTCCAGAGGATTCACCTAATTAAGTCTGCCAAAAATTTCCTGGTATTTTGGCCAAGTAATAGAAGTATACTCCTAACAGAGGAGTTCCCTTGGGGATCAAGCCACATGGTCCTGATTTCAATTCCTACATAGTTGTTAAAAATGGTCTCCTAGGACCTAAAACATGGAAATATGACTCCTAAACTTATCTACCTACTTCCTATATTCATTTGACTTTGATTTACTGGGAGGAACAATGGGTTCTCTCTGTTATCTCATATCTTGAGGTGAGAAGAGTTTTGTTCTGAGAGCTTCTGAGTCTCAAGCATCTTTAGGGGAATTTTGGCTTACTACTCTTTAGCTGTAATACACAGGGTCTTCTGTGATATTCATTCTACTCATAAGTCTCTTTGTGGTTACAAAGGACAGCCAGCTTGTTTAACTAAGTATAGTTGCTTTGTAACTATGAATGTGTGCTGTAGGAGGAAGAATGAAGACATATTTACGGAAGAAACAAAAAAAAAGAATAATAGTAAGATTGAGTCTTGTGTGAAGGAAAGGATCTAAAAATAACAGATACAGTTGGATAACTTTTATTGTTGATAATGACTAGTACAATTTAATCAACTAAGAACAAACCAAACTCATACCAGACATTGTACTAGGCGCTGGAGATACTTATATCCTCTAGGTGCTTTCTTAGTTCATTTATTCATTCATTCAATAAACAAGTACTAAATGCCTACAACGTTACAGGAGCTATGCTAAGTCCTGGACATACATTCAAAAAGAGGCAAAACGTAGTTTCTGCCCTCAAGGAGGTTGCATCCAAGAGAGGGAGATAACATGTAAACAATTAAATATTAAATACCTACCATTTTGATTCTTTGGAGATTTGGAGTTCTATGGTTAGCCAGAAAATGAATCTTCATTATTTTAGAATGTATTTCTTCTGGGAGAAGAGAGCCTATGGGCTCCTGTGCTGGAGGAATCTCCAGGTCTACTTCTTTTCTAACGTGGTTTTCATGTTTTATCAAGATAGTAAAAGATCCATTTATATATCCTGGGCCAGTAGCCAAGGAGAAAAATGAGAATTAAGACCATAGGTAGAAAAAAGAGGTCAGAAATTCCTTTTAATCCCTATACTTAGTGAGATATAGCAAGGAGAAAAAATCCCAACTAGGTGATAATAAAATCATGTGTTTAGAACTGAAAGAGACCTTAGATGTAATTATATTCAACCCCTTTCTTTTCAGATAAGGAAACTGAGTCACAATGATGTTAAGTACCTTTCCCAGGATTACAGTGTGTTTGAGGCAGTATTTGAACCCAGGTGCTCCTGAATCCAAGTCCAGTGTTCTATCTAACCCTACATGAGAAAATCATATGATAATTGATTTTGATTCAGAAGGAACCATAGAGGCTAGGTAGAACAATTATTTCTACTTACAGAGGTGGAAATTGAGGCCTGGAAATGTAAAGTAGACTGCACAGGCTCACACACATAGTAACAGAGCTGGGATTCCAACACAGAAACCCACATTCCAAATCTAACATTCTTTCTCATGAACCATAATAAATCTAATATAATAGAAAAGAACTCAGACTGGTGAGTAGGTTATTTGGTTTTCTCAGCAATGCTGGGTTCCTTTCCATTATTTTTTTT
>JAQQSZ010017521.1:0-10782 GCA_028646595.1 Phalanger gymnotis | reverse complement strand
AAAGGGCTTGAATCTTCAGATCCGCCACTTAATTCCTCCCGCCTGGTGGGCCTGGGGCCAGAAGTAACTGCAGCTGAATTTCTAGAGCTGCCCTGCCTCCATAGCCTCAGGGGTGGAAGTCAAACCGCAAACTCCGATCCCGTCCCGCTGCTTTCCCCACTGACCTTTTGCTGTTTGTGGGTTGTGAGGTCTGGTACATGCCACAGCTGAGTAATTCTGCGAGCTCGGGCAACCCTTGGCTCCACTCCAGGTCTCATCGGTCCGCGGTCTGCTGCCCCGCGCCGCGCCGCCTCGCGCGCTGGGCTCTGCTTGGCTCAGCTCCGTTCCCCTCGGCTGGGTGCTGGGAGTTCTGTTCGGGACAGACCTTACCCCGAAACCATCCAGGCAGACCTGGGCTGGAGTCCTGTTTCCCTCTGCCCCTTTGTGGGTTCTGTAGTTCTAGAATTGGTTCAGAGCCATTTTTTCATAGGTTTTTGGAGGGTCTTGGAGGGGAGCTCACGCCAGTTACTGCTTTCCAGTCACCATCTTGGCTCCGCCCCCCCCAGATCTTTCTAGTATATTATGGAGAGTTGTGGGTGAGGGTGGGGGGACCCAGGATATTCTGCAGTTGGGGTGGGATTGGTGGGAATCAGGGCCAGTGGGCAGGAGGGCACATTTGTGGGAATTGGGAGGCTGTTTTTTAATCCAGCTTGGGAAGAACATAAGGTCTTGGCCATTGAGAGTTACCAAAGCAAGGGGAATCTCCAAGGTCAGCCAGGGCACAGGGTCTGATTATAAAGAGCATAAGCTGATGTTTGCTTTTAAATGCATTTAACAGGTTTTTCTGTGCTTTCACCCTGGGGACACTTAGAGGTCAAACAAGGCTCGCAGTAAAGCATCTTTTTATGGTCGTTCTGAACACTTATGGGTTTGCCTATAAAAAGGAGATGAAGCCATGAACAAAATAAATAAATATAAAGTAAGTCTGCCCTCCAGGGGGGAGCCCTGAGCTGTTGAGAACATGGACCGAAGGCAGCCAAGATTACCGGTTGTACTCCCATTTTCCCTGGCCACTGACTCTGCCTTTAACTTGGCTAGATAGTTGAAAAAAGTATGTCCCCAGTCACTGGGTGGACCATCCTAGGGGGAGGCAAAGCTTAGAGAAGTCACAGAATCACAGCATTTCAGAGTTGGGAGAGATCTCAATGACCATCAAGTTCAACCCATGCCCTGCAAAGAATTCCCACTCCAGTATACCTGGAAGGTGACTTTCCAGCCTTTGCTTGAAGACCACAAGTGAAGGAAAACCCACTGACTCCCCAGGAAGCACATTCCACTTTCCAGATAACATGACTCCTAGTCTACAACAACAACAACAACCGCCACAACGACAATGACAAACCCAGACTCCAAGTCTAAATTTACCTCTTTGTAACTTCTAGCTAATCTATTTCCTCTTGCCCCAAAGCAATGGAGTTGCTCAGATGGTTCCCTGGTAGAACGAATGCAAGCTCCTTCAGGGTAGAGACTGCTTCCATTTTTTTCTTTTTTTGCTCTGAGCACACTGCATGGCATGTGGTAGGTGCTTACTAAATGCTTGTGGCTTGATTAGTTGATGGTAAGTGTGTTCACTTAGCATCAGAGAAGTAGTAGGGTTGATAACTTGATTCTCTGTTTACCCGCCTTTAGGAGAGGTGAGCATCCTCGTGTGTGTGTGTGTGTGTGTGTGTGTGTGTGTGTGTGTGTGTGTGTGTGTGTGTTTGAAAGGCAATTTGGCATAGTGAATAATGTCCTGGATTCAGAGTGAGAAAGACCAGAGTTCTAATCCTACCTCAGGCAGGCTGCAGTTTCTAGCTGTATGACCCCTAGGCAAATTACTCAGCCTCAGTTTCTTCATTTGTAAAATGAGGAGGTTGGATTTCATAGCCTCTAAAGTCCTTTCCAGCTCTATGATATTGTGATCCCAGGTTCTGTCATATGGAAGAGGGAGTTAACATTTTTTTTTGCTTGAGTCCAGAACTTGGAGCAGCCTTGTCAAGAACCTGACTGACCACTGTCCATATGTCTAGGAAGAAGGTTGGGAGAGGTAGGTAAAAAGCATTTATTAGTTGCTTACTGTATGCCAGGCACTGTGCTAAGTGCCAGGAATACAAATATAAGCCAAAAAAAGATAGTCCAGGACTGCAAGGACCTTACATTCTAATACGAGGAAGACAACTTATAACAGGGCACTGAAAGGGGGCAGGGGATAAGGGGTACTATGGGGCAGTATAATGGCAAAGTCATAAGAAGCAGCAAAGCCAGAAGGGGCATGAAGCATGATTGCCTGGGCCAGTCCCCAGAGTGGAGGCCTCCAAAAAAATTCATCAATGGGAGAAGGAGGCCTGCAGAGCTGAGGGCTATTGCATGGTGGAATGGCTCCAGCCCTTTGTGCAACCCTGAACAGACATTTTTGCTGCCCTTTTGAGCTTCAGCTTTTCCATCTGTAAAATGGGGGTAGTAACATCTATTCTGACAGGGTTGTGAGAGAATGAAGGAAAACAAAGCATTTGCAAAACAGTACAATGAATCAACAAACATTTATCAAGCTCCTGCTATATGCCAGATATTATACTAAATGTTGGAGATAAAAATATTCTTTCCTTCCTTCCTTCCTTCCTTCCTTCCTTCCTTCCTTCCTTCCTTCCTTCCTTCCTTCCTTCCTTCCTTCCTTCCTTCCTTCCTTCCTTCCTTCCTTCCTTCCTTCTTCCTCCCTCCCTCTCTCTTTTTTTTCTCTCTCCATATACATGTATATATATGTGTGTGTGTATGTGTATATATCTCTATCTATTGTTGTTCATTCTTCCACATATATATGAAACCAGGTGGGATCAGACAGCACATTCACTGCCCTGAAGTTGGATCTGCAAAACCCTAAACAGAACCCTTTGTTTTGCATCTCTTTTTCTCTGTCTTTCTGCCTCTACCCGTCTATCTGTTTGTTTTTATTAAGCTCTTATTCAGTGGTACAGTGGATAGAGTTCTGAGCCTGGAGTTAGGAAGACCTGAGTTCAAATGTGGTCTCAGATACTCACTAGCTGTATGATTCTGGGTAAGTCACTTAACCTAGTTTGCCTCAGTTTCCTTATTTGTAAAATGAACTGCAGAAGGAAATGACAAACAACTCTAGCATCTTTGCCGAGAAAACCCCAAATAGGGTCATGAGGAGTCGGGCATGGCTGAAACAACCAAACAACTGCAAACATGAACCAGGCATTGTGTAAAGGATTGGAGATACAAAATTATTATTGGTGACATCAACAATAATAAATGCTAGCATTTATACAACACTTTAAGGTTTGTAAAATATTTTACAAATATATTGTTTGCTCCTCACAACAGTCCTGGGATGCAGGTGATATTATCATCCTCATTTTCCAGCTGAGGAAACAGAGTGGACAGAGGTTAAGTGATTTGTCTAGGGTCACACAGCTAGGAAGTATCTAGGCTGGTTTTGAAGTCAGGGCTTCCTGACTCCAAGTCCGTCCATCCATCCATCCATCCATCCAACCATCCATCCATATATATGTATGTATATATGCACATACATGTTCAGATGTATGTGTATATTTTACATATGCCTTATATAATGTTTAACTATAAATTATATACTTATAACCGTATGTATACTTATCTATGTCTTTATTGCTCCAATGCCTAACATGGCGTCAGTAGATGCTAAAATAAATATATTATATAAATATAAAATAAATAAACAAGGAAGCAAATACATACATGTATATAAATATGTGGGTTTATGTATACATGTACACATACACATAGATACATATATGTGTGTATATGTGTTGTTGCTGAATAGTTTTAGTCGTGTCTGACTCTTTCATGACCCCATTTGGGATTTTCTTGGCAGAAATATTGGAGTGGTTTGCCATTTCCTTTTCCAGCTCATTTTACAGATGAGGAAACTGAGACAAATAGGGTTAAGTGACTTGTCCAGGGTCACACAGCTATTAAGTGTCTTAGGCCAGATTTGAACACAGGAAGATAATTCCTGATTCCAAGCCTCATGCTCTATCTATCCACTGTGCCATCTAGCTGCATATAAATGTATATATCTATATCTGTATAGGTATGTATATATACATACATACAGTATATACATATGCATATATATGTGTATATCTATGTGTGTGTGTGTATCTATCTATATCTATCTATCTATCTATCTATCTGTCTGTCTGTCTGTCTGTCTGTCTGTCTGTCTGTCTGTCTATCTATCTATCTATCTATCTATCTATCTATCTATCTATCTATCTATCTATCCAGAGAGAGAGACAGACAGACAAACAGAAAGCCACATAGCTGAAGCATTCTAAAGATCTATCTTCAGTGGGATCACACTAACTTAATGCCTCAGTCCACCCAGTAAACACACCAGTTAGTGACTCAGAAACTTTAGAAGGTGAATTTGGTGCACTGATGTAATAAGCAGATGTTGCGGTAGTGACCAGCCTAGGAAAGAGTTGGGGTGTATGGGGCAATCTCCCTTTAGGGACCTTGGGCTTCATTGACCCCTGGACGTTCCTTTCTGCCTCAAGATTCTATGATAGGCGATCGTGATGCCATCCCTTTTGCTGAGTCCTTCTGAGGCATTTTGTCAGGGGCTCAGGCAAAGGCATAAACAACATGCATATCAAATCTTCCAGTGATGCAGGACTGGAAGAGATCACTATCAGACTGGGAGAGTCAGGCTCCAAAAAGAACTTGAGAAGGTAGAGCACTGGGCTGAAGCTAAGATGCAAAAGAAATAGATATCACGTCACACATAAGTTCGAAGTATCCAATTCATAGGGTAAGGTAGTATGGACAGTGGAAAGGGCACTGGATTTGGAACTGGGGGCTTACGTGTGTGTTTGTATATGTGTGTGTGTGTGTGCGCACATGTGTGTGTGTGTACGTGTGTGAGTGTGCGTGTGTGTGTGTGTGTGTTTAAATCCTAGCTCTGCCAATTACTAACTATATGCCTAGGAAAATTCGCTTCACCTACCTAGGTCTTCCTTTCCTTGTGTGTGAAATTAAGGGGTTGGAGCAGATGACCTCTGAGGGACCATTTAGCTCTGATTTCATCATCCTTTGACCATAAGGACGAGCTAGGAGAAGACATGGCTAGAGTAGATCTTTTAAAAAGATCTGAGAGTGGTAAAAGGTGGTTTGTAAACTCAGTGTTAATCAACATTGGAATATGGAAGCCAGAACAAATGATCTTAGACTGAATTTAGAAAGGCAAAATATGTAGCCAGCTAGTAGATAGATATTTCTGCAAATTCGAGAATAAGGAAATGATGATCCCACCGTTCACAGACCCATTTTGAGTATTTGAATTTACGTATTTCTACACATATACACCTTGTCTCCTTCGGTAGATTATAAACTCCTTGAGGGCAGAATGGATTTGCTTTTGCCATTGTATCCCTAGCACCTACCACTGTGCCTGGAACGTTAGAAGTGTTTGGTATTAAGCAAACATTGGTTTGATGGATTGATTGACTTCTAGGGACTTTTCCGATTCTAGCATTCCAGGGATCTAGGATTCAGTGAGAACACATCATTTGGCTCCATCTGGGAGCAACAGAGTCACATAAGCTTAATGATGGAAGGGAGCTCAGAAAGCATCTGTTCCAATCCAGACTGGAGCACAAATCCCTCCTACACCCTCTTGAACAAGTGGTCGCGAAGCGAGCACTTGAAGACCCCTACAGAGGATGATTCTACTCCCTGGGAGGCAGACCAGTCCATCTTCGAAGAGCTCCCCATATTAAGAAATGTATGTTTCTTTAGGTGTCACAGTGGATAGAGTGCTGGGCCCGGAGACAGGAAAACTCATCTTTGTGAGTTCAAATCTGGCCTCAGACACTAACTGTGTGACCCTGGACAAGTCTCTTAACCCTGTTTGCCTCAATTTCCTCATCTATAAAATGATCTGGAGAAGGAAATGACTAACCAGTCCATTATATTTACCAAGAAAACCCCAAATGGATTCACAAAAGAGTTGGCATCACTGAAACAACTCAGCAGCAAAGTTTCTTTATACTTTGTATATCAATGAAATTATACACACAGAGACACAAATCTGATAATGATGAGCCTAGGGATGAACACAGAAGTATTGGTGTGGTATGGTGGAAGAACTTTGGAGGGGGTTTACCTGGGGTGGCCTGGTACATGTACCAGATACAGAGCTAGCCCTATAGCCAGGAAGACCTGGGTTCTAATTCTGCTGCAGATCCATCCTGATTGTGATCCATTGGACAAGTCCTATATTCTTTCAATGCTCCAGACAACTCCATAAGCTGAAGATCATAGGCAAGACTGTAAGCTGAAGAGAAGATATTGATCTGCGTTGGTGGAAGGAATTCCCTCAATGGAAGTTCCCTATACCAATGAAATCACAGGTCCAGTCTCTATGTTTATGCTTAGATTTCAGTCCTGGTTCTAAAGCGAGCTGTGAGACCATAGCAAGTCACTTCTTCTTTCTGAGTCTCAATTGTCTCATCTGTAAAATGGGGATGAGTACTCAGCACTACGCTACCCCACAAGACTATTGTGAGGAAAGCACACAACTGTGATTAATGTACAGATTTGTAGATTGATCATCCCAGTCAAACACAGAAGATTCAGCCTTCAGCAGGTGGTACAAAATGCTTGGTTCCATATAGTAGTATAGGGGGAATGGCATAGTGGAAGGAGCCTGGCTATAGAGTCAGAGGGGCTGGGTTTAAATCCCAGCTCTGCTGCTTTTTACCTGTGTGACTTTAGAAGTCATGTTATTACTCAGTTTCTCACTTTCCTCAACTATAAAATGAGGAACTCATTTTAACTCAACCTCAAAGATACCTTCCTGTTCTACATCTGGGATACTATGGTCTTTAAATTAAAGATTTCTTCCAACTCTAAACTCAGATTCTATAGAAAAAGGCAAGGCTTGGAATTAGGATGCTTGGGGTTAAAACCAATGACTGCAATTTACTAAGTGTGTGACCTTGAGCAAATCTGAACCTCTCTGGGCTTTAGTTTCTGCAGACTGAGATAAATAAACAATATATGCAGTACCTCTCACAGAGCTGTTGTGAGGAAAGAACTCTATAAACCTGGGTGTGCTGCAGAAATGTGAGCTTTTGTTATTGTTTCTCTTATTGTATTTGGCAGGTCCTTCCTTCTCCCCTCATCATGCAAAACCTGGGTGGGGACAGCCTCTTTCCAGGGGTAATTCCAAATAGCATGACATAGCTTTCATTTCCTGGAATGGATGGCTTTAGCTGTGCTGATATTGTGTTTCTTTTGAAAGTGAGAAAAGAAGAATAAAGCTATTACCATTTGATAAGTAATATAACTGGCTATCAGCCCTAGCCTGATCCATGCACTTCTGGGACTATCCGCTAGTTGAGGGACATCAGAACTTGGAGATGGCTCTAACGTGTGGTGATTGATTCTCTTTCTATGGGCTCTTTGTAATGGATTCTAAACTCCCTCTATGCGCTACAGTGTCCTAGGAAAGGATACTGGAAGAACTGGGTTTGAACCACAGCTCTGCCGCTAATTTGTTAAGTGAATCTGGGCAAGTCTCTTCTAACTTCCAACCTTCATTTATAAAATAAGAAGGGGAGGGGATTGGTCCCATCAGTTGGTGAATGGCTAAACAAATTGTGGTACATGAATGTAATGGAATATTACTGTGCTGTAAGAAACAATGAGCATGATGAATTCAGAGAAGCATGGGAAGAGTTACATGTACTGATGCAAAGAGAAGTAATCAGATTCAGGGAAACAATATATATAACAGTGTGAATGGAAAGAATAACTGATTCAAAATAATACAAATCATAGGTTACAAAATTACAAAGAACAAGCCTGACCTCAAAGAAGGGACACGAATAAATACCTCCTTTCCTTCCCCCATCCCCCATCCCACTTTTTGCAGAGGTAGGAGGGGGCATCCACAAGTGTGGGCCATTGCTTATATTGTCAGATATTTTTGGATATATTGATTAGTTTAGTGATCTCTTCCCTCTCTTTTTTCTCTAAAAAAGTCTTTGTTATCTGAGCTCACTCTTGGAGGGGTCAAGTCAAGTCATCACTAATTTATTATGTTTATTATAGGCCAGGCACTATATAAGTACTGTGGATATAAATAAAAGCAAAAAAGTCCTTATATCTGTGGAGCTCCAATTCTAATGTGGGAGACAACATGTAAAAATGTATGTACATGTAAGATATATACAAGTAAATTGCATTTATACTTTATATATTAAGATACATACACGTAAATCTCAAGAGGAAGGAACTAGGAAGGGTAGAAGGAGGCAACTCAGAAAGGTTTCTTGTAGGAGGTGAGATTGGACTTGAGTCTTAAAGAAAGTCAATGAGGCAGACACATTGAAGGAAAGCATTCCAGGAAAGGGGGACAGCAGGTGAAAGGGCATTATTTTGGGAGATGGAGTAGAGGAAAGATAAAGAAGGAAACTGTGGCAATGTAAAACACCTTCATTTTACAGGTAAGGTAAATTGAGGCCAAGGTGAGTAAGTTGACTCACCAAAGGTCAGGGGTGGGGATCCTTCAGCCTTAAGGCCACATGTGGCCTTCTAGGTCCTTAAGTGTGGCCTTTTGGCTGACTCCAAATTCTAAAAGGCCGCTTGTAGCCTTAATGCCGAAGGTTCCAGTCCCTGCCCGAGGTCATGCAGGAAGTAAGTGGTACAGGTGGGATTCAAACCCAATTTCTCTACATCTGTATCCAGTATTGTATTATTTCCACTGGACTACTCTATCTCAAAGGACCCACCCAGTTCTAACATTCTTTGTTTTTAGCTTCTTCCAGCTCTTACATTTTATATTTTAAGGACCCTTCCATGTATTACAGCCTGATCTGTAAGGATCCATCTAACCTCTGGTATTCTATATTACAAGGATTGTTCTTGCTTTGAGGCTTTATATTCTGTAGTCCAGAATATGAGACTGAAACTCATTTGGTGGATGGCCCTGGGCCGTCTAGATATGTTTGACCATCTAATAAAACGTCAAGGTTGCTATAATGGGTTGGATCATTTGGCACTGTCTCTGGCAGGGATGCCAAGGGATGTGTCTTGGGAGGCACAGCTGATGTCCTTAACATAAATCTCGATGTTTAGGGATATTGATTATTCAATCAATCAATCAACAGGCACATATTAAGTATTTCCTACGTACCAGGCTCTAGAGATATGAAGACAAACAAGAACAATTCTTTGGCCCCAAGGCTACTGGGAAAAACATCTTGCTTCTCAACATTCTAGCTAATAATCCACTATAGATTTCTCAGCCAGTAATTTTAGAAACCTTTTTGGAACCTCTTTCTGCCTTTATCTTTCTGATAGAATATAAACTCCTTGAGGACAGGATCTGTTTGACTTTAGTATAGCAGCTGACACAGAGTAGGTGCTTAATAAATGCATGTTGATGCAATGCATTTACCGCTCTGATTGGAGGATGAAGAATACCCTATCTCCTTTCCTGTCTGAGTTTCCACCCACTCACTCCTAGTCTCCAAAGTGACTATTGATTTCCCATTCTCTTCTCCCCCCAACCTCCCTCAACCTCCTGCCTTCTACATCCAAGAGGCCATGTAACAATCCAGTCATTAGTTTTCTTGTATGGACATTTACAAAAGACTTATGGGAAAGGAGTAGTTTTATGTGGATGCAAGAGCATAGGCCATATGACCATTGGCTTGTTCTTTTCTTTCTACCTTTGAACTGGTAATATGCTATGTGTTTATGACTCATATAATTCATACTGTATGTAACTCAGATTTCTATAGCTCTTTAAGGATTACAAAGTGCTTTTTCTCATAAAAGTCCTACCAGGCAGGTATTTCAAGTATTATATTACCATCATTTTCAAAAGACCGTTTTCTGATTCCCTCAGTTCCTACTGTTTTTTCCCTCCAACTCTGACTGAAACTACTTTGTATTTTGTATATGTTACCCTCTCTGAGGCCTCTCCCCTAACCTTTACTCACATAGGACCCCAGAGAGAAGCTGACTACATTTCCTTAAGGGTTCCAGAGTAACCCTTAGAGGCCGTGAATTCTAACATGGTAGTTTCTGAGCCCCCACCAGTGTCCATTAACAATTAGTCATCCAGGGGGCAGAGCCAAGATGGTGGCTGGAAAGCAGAGACTAGCGTGAGCTCCCCACCAAGTCCCTCCAAAAACCTATAAAAAATGGCTCTGAACCAATTCTAGAACTGTAGAACCCACAAAATAGCATAGAGAAGCAGGGCTCTAGCCCCAGACAGCCTGGATGGTCTCTGGGTAAGGTCTATCCCGCACAGAGCTGAGAGCAGAGGGGAGCAGAGCTGAGCAGAGCCGAGCCGAGCCCAGCAGAGCCCAGCGTGGGCAGTGCAGACAGACTGGGAGCCGGGTAGAGCGTGCCCTAGCCCCCTGAATCAGTGAGCTGAGGCAGTTACCGGACTTCTCAACCCACAAACACCAAGGACAACAGAGTAGGTTAGTGGGAGAAGCTGCTGGGGACTGGGATAGAGTTTGGGGGTTTGGCCACCACCCCGGGGGCAGAGGAGGCGGAGCAGCTTTAGAACTACAGCTGCAGTTGCTTCTGGCCCCAGGCCCACCTGGTGGGAGGAATTAAGTGGCTGATCAGAGCAGGAGTGAAGAGCCTGCTGAAGATCTAAGTCCAGTCCAGGTTGGGGGTTCTTGGGGAAGGAGGAGTGCTGGTGAGGCAGAGCTGGCGCATCCCCCCAAGTGTGGAACA
>JAQQSZ010017520.1:0-10782 GCA_028646595.1 Phalanger gymnotis | reverse complement strand
TCCTGCCCTATAAAAAGTAAAGGGAAAGGGGATGGGGGAAGGGGGGTGACAGAAGGGAGGGCTGACTGGGGAATGGGGCAATCAGAATATATGCCATCTTGGAGTGGGGTGGGGTAGAAATGGTGAGAAAATCTGTAATTCAAATAACTCAAAATCTTGTGGAAACCAATGTTGAAAACCAAAATATTAAATAAATAATAAATTAAAAAAAAAGATTAGAAAAACACTTAACAAATATTATCTCATTTCATTCTGGGAGGTAGGTGCTATTATCACTCCCATTTTACAGATGAAATAACTGGGGCAGTTAGAACCTAAGTGACTTTCCCAGGGTCACTCAGCTCCAGGCTGGATTTGAACTCATATGTATTTCTGTTTCCAGGATCAGTATTCTATCCACCATTTTCCATTCTATTCACTTAGATGTCCCATTTCCTCAAAGACTATAGGTGTATATGAGTAAGGCAAAATTCATGACCTTGGAGAGAGAACCATGAGCATGCCTGAATGGTTCAGAATTGTAAAATATAATGAATTCTCTAGGTAGGAGGCAGAGAAAGTATAATATTTATTTAAACTCAAGGACCAATGCCCCCAATTCGATATTGTGGCAACAACATTCCAAAACCAATAAGCCCCCCTAACTATAGTACATACAAATATATTACAAGAAAATATTATAGCAGCAAGCCAAACCATACTTGTGCTTCCCCTCAATTCTAGGGCCGTCCTATAAGAAGATCACCCACAAATCCCAAGTCCCTGGTCAGCGCTCTCTCCTGCAGCTCTGCTGACTCCAAGTTTGGAAGCTCCCTCTTGTGTTCAGCACTCTCCACTCTTCATGCTCTGGAAGCTGGCCATTGGTTTCTGAATGCTGCTGCTCTCCTCAGTCCTCTGTCCTCAATTTTCCTGCTCGCTTCTCCTAGTCCTCAGTCCTCAGTTTCCACCTGTCTCCAAGTTCTGTTTTCTCTTTTTATACAGTCCTTAGATATCATCTGGTTGACTAGAACTCAGGCATATACCACTGGCTCTGGTCTTGGCAACTCCCCTTAGGGCCCTGAGGGCTTCCTGCCTTTCTCAAAGTAGCTAACTAGTTTGCTAACCAGCCTGGGGCCTCATGCCTAATTAGTGAAAGGGTGAGGGCCTGTCTCTAATCAGACCTCCCTTTGTTGGCCACTCCACCTGAAGCCTATTCAATGGAAAACATCTTTTTCGCTTACTGATTGGCTTTACAAGGTGGCATTGGTAAAAGGAGTTTCCTAATCAAAAGTTCCCTATACCAATGAAATCACAGGTATAGCTAAAAATAAATGATTGACTAGCCTAACCTGAAGTCCTACTATGTTACTCCATCACTGTACAGAACTGACTCTTGGTTTTTGAAGGCTATGCTGCTAGGGTACTAGCCGTGATAGAGTCTACCTAGCTGGAAAGGTGGTGAGTACAGGCGCAATTATAGCTTCTGTCTCAGGCTAACCCTAGTTAAGTTCTGAAAGATTCATCACCAGGATTGCTGTGGTTTGAAGAGTTTTTCTCCCTACAGAAACTCCTGAAGACCACCTATTAAATCAGAGAAGAAGTGCAGTGCTTTTGGTTGAGGGCACACCTGCACAATCAAAATCAGAGACCTTTGACAACCTGCGGTATCAATGAGCTGGAGGGCATCTAAAAGAAGGCAACAAGAATGGTAAAGGGACTTAAAGCCATTTTATCTGAGGGTCTAGCTCAGGCTTCTGCTGCTTATGGCTCTCAGGCCACTTGCCGCACACAAAATGTACAGGAAAACATCCTTTGTATGGATAGGAAATTCTTTGGCATGCTACAAGTGGCCAGAGGGTCATAAGGCTTCAGGCTTCAGGTTGTGCAGGCCTGGTCTAGCTAGCAGATAGAAACAGGTAGGTGGTACAGTTAAGAGTCCTGCACCTGAAGTCCGACAGAACTGAATTCAAATCTAGCCTCAGATACTTACTAGCTGAGTGGCCATGGGCAAGTCACTTAACTTCCCTCTGCCTCAGTCTCCTCATCTGTAAAATGGGGATAATAATTGCATCTACCTCCCAGGGTTGTTGTGAGCATCAAATAAGATAATAAGTATGAAGCACCTGGCACATAGTAGATATATGAAAACCTAGCTATTACTGTTAGCTAGGTTATTATTAACTATTAATAATAATTAATATATTATCTTTATGATATATAAATAACATTAACAATACTAATTATTATTCATATTAATATTATTAGGATCATTTGAAAGATCTGGAAAAGTTTAGCATACGGACCTAGGTGGAACATGACAGTTGTCTTCAAGAATGACTTTCATATGGAAGAGAGAACCAGACTTCTTCTGCTTGGGTTTTGGGGATAAAACTAGGAGCAACGGGAAGAAGGAGCAGAGTGGTTGGGCTTGATGCTAGGACAGACCATCCTGACACCTGAAGCTATCCAACAAAGGGAATGGGCTGCCTTGGGAAGCAGTGGAGTTCCTCCTCCTTTAAGGCCTTCAAACAAAGGCTGGACCACCAGTCTGTAGAGTCAGATTATGTTGCAGAGAGGATTCTTGCTTGAAGAAGGTTTGGACTGAGATTCTGTGACTGATTCTTTGAGGAGGTTTGAAAAGTTTTGAGAAGGTGGGAGAAGTTCAAACTTATTGTTTATACATTGTGAAATGTACTTTATGTTTTTTTTCAAATCAGTAAGATTACTTTGATTTTTGTTTTTGTTTGTGACTGTTTCCCTCGCATATAGAGTGATGATGTGACGACTGTGACGATGAAATCAGGTTGGTGGGTTCAACCGCTGGCAAGCCTCTCCTCACATCCCCGATAATAACCATTATAAGAATGAAAAAAAAACCCAGAGGAGCACTTACCACCTAAAGCGGTAGTAGGAAAGAGGGATAGAGTCTTTCCAGACAATGTTTAAGGTTGAGATAATACAGCAGTTTCTTATCTTACATCCTTCATATTAATAGAGCAACCCTATGACCTGAGTATACCATCATCATTCATATCTCCTGAGCTTCTGTAACACAATGGACAAGTTACTGAAGGCACAATCTCCATCTAAAAGATGTCAATGAACAAAAAGAGGGTGCCTACAAACTAGAGGAAATTTAAATTGAATTAATAAGAAGTTCTTAACAAAAATACTTTAAACCATTTCCCACTTGTAATTTAGATTTTATAAATACATATATATATATATATATATGCTTCTATACCTATAGCTATTTTTTCTTTTTCTTTTTTTAATTTCTTTTTTATTTTTATTTTACGACACTCAGTTCCACAAGTTTTTGAGTTCCAAATTTTCTCCTCTTCCGTCTCCTTCCCCCTCCCTCCCAAGTCTGCATGTGATCTGATATAGGTTCTACATATACCTTTGCATTAAACTTATTTACACAATAGTCAAATTGTAAAGAAGAATTATAACCAATGGAATGAATCACAAGAAAGAAGAAACAAAACCAAAGAAGAAGGAAAAAAAAGAGAGAAAGCAAACAGTTTGCCTCAATCTGCATTCAGACTGCATAGTTCTTTCTCTGGATGTAGATAGCTCTCTCCATCATAATTTCCTTTGGAGTTGTTTTTGAACCTTGTATTGCTGAGAAGAGCCAAGTCTGTCAAAGTCAGTCATCACAGACACAAGTTATTTTAATATGTATATATATATATATATATATGCATTACTGTTACTGTTATTATTAACAATAAACAAGAAAATTTAGTGCACCTGAAGATAAGGAAGGCAAGAGCATTGTAGGGCCAATGAGATATTTGCAGTGCCTACAGTGGCTATGAATATGCTGGCATAGTTCTGAATCACAAAATATAACAGACTCTCCACATGAAAAACAGAACCAAAACATTTATTCAAACATCAGAAAGCTGAATCCATCATGGCAACAAAGAAATCTATACACATTAGCAATGCAGCAAGCATGGACATCCCCAAGCTTTCCCTCTATGAGGGCTTTCCCACAAACACCCGCAAGCAAAATGCCCTTCTCTCACTCACAACTGTCTACTTGCTTCCTCTCTCTCTCTCTCTCTCTCTCTCTCTCTCTCTCTCTCTGTCTCTCTCTCTGCCAGCTCTAACTGCTCTGCCCAACTTCCTCTCAAGTTCTGCTCCACCCTTCCTGCTCCACCTGTTCAGCAAGCTCCTCCCACCACAGGCTTCATGTGACTTAGGCTTCCATGTGACTTAAGCAGGAAACATGGGCCTATTAATAGATGGGCAAGATCTTTCCATTTCCATTACCATTACAAGTATCCAGAAGGAAAGGGTGGTTAACAATGTCCAGTCCTTCATAGGAGGAAGGGAGGATAACAATGGGAAAAAGGTGATATTTGGTAATTAAGTGGCCACTGATGTCTTCTGAGATAGCAATTTCAGTCAGAGTGGTTGGGTCAGAACCACATAACTACAGTGGATGTTAAGGAGCTGAGGGCATTAGGAATAGAAAGCTTTTTTCAAGAAAGTTCGCAATAAAGAAGGGGAAAAAAAAAGATAGTAGTTGGATAAGTAGAACCATCAAACATCTTTTTGTTCATGTTTCTTTTGCTGCTTTTTAAAAACAATAATTAAAAACTATAAAATACATGTTTGTGTTTTAGACATCTGCCAAACTGAAAAATTTCTCTTGCTTATTCTCATCTCCATCAGACACCTTACCCTACCCTTTGCAGTCCCTATATTACTTTGCCTGCTCCTTTTCTTGTGCCTTCTGAAACTCCTATCTCTTGTGAACAAATTTCTCTACCTTTTAGACCTCTTCCTCTCATAGTCCTTCCAACTTCTTCCACTCAGAGAAAGCTGTTTACTCTTTCCCCAGGTTCCCCCATTCTCTCAAACTAGATGCACCCAAAGTAACATCAGAAGTCAGGACCTAAAGATTTAAAAGACACAAATTTTCTCCTTCTATCCTAAGACATTTACTGTGTTAAAGCAAATAAACAGAAGCAACCTATGTGGTGATCAGATCTATTAGAACCAATATTTTTATTAGAAAATTATAATTAAAAAATATTCAAACAGGTACTTGGAGGAAAATTGCCTGAGAGAGAGAGAGAATCTTTTCTATCAACAGGTATTGCAGGTTGACAAAAGAAGTCTGGATCTTATATAATCTTGTGAAAATCCTCATCGGAAATTCTAGAAATTACTTTATATTCACTTTGTAGGATTTTACAAAAAGTTATAAATAAAGCACAGAGTGTTTAGCAATAGTAAATGAAAAAAAATTGAAGTTGTATTTTGTGGCATTAAATAACAACAGCCGGTAACATATACCTTCAAGGACTTCTAAGATGAAGTAAAGATACTGCAAATCACACAATGCAGACAATAGTGGTTTTATGAGGATAAAGTAAATTTTATTTTATCATGTATATAAAATGTTAGGGTTTCCTGATATCTTCTAGTATATGCTAAAATTTGGATGTATGTTATTTTGTTTTTCATTACCAGATAGTAACTTTAAAATTTTGATAAAGCTTAGCTCATCCTTATGCATCACTTCATTTCAAATATGTATAAATTTGACACCCCCAAATTTTACTTTTACATAATATATTAAAATTATGATTTCTCAAGAATTGTAACAGAAATACAAGTTTTTTTTCTGGTCTTATGCTAATATCTGTGAAGGACTTCTTCATATAGCACCATAACAGATCAACCCTCTACTAGAATAATTCTCTTCTACTAACTCTGGAGTCAGGGGACCTGGTTCAAATTCACTTTCTTACAATTTCTAAATATATGTAGAAATTTTAAAAAACATATCCCAAACTGGGTATAACATAAATTAGCATTGGCTTATTCAGTCCTATTTCTTGTACTTCTTTGTATTTTAAAATGCTTGTTTTTGTCTATAATCAAGTTAACAATTAACAAGTTTAAAAAAAATAAATTTTAAAATGATTTAGGAAAATATTTGCAATAGAATATCACTTCCATAAATCAATAGCATACTCTCTCACAAATACATAGAAAACGTTGTGAAGAGGTAACTCATACCTCTGACAATGCAGGACCCCCAATGTTTTCTGGCATTACCATTACTTTGCTCTCACTGAACTGGTCACAGTATTTCTGCTAGATACATTGCTGTGTTGGACTCTGCTGGACCCTGCTGGTCTTACCATGTATTCTCAATTGTCACTTGGTCTCAGCATCAATTGGGCAGATTGTTCCACCATGCACATCTTTTTAGAGCCAGCCAAGTCATCTAAGCTTATTTGATAGAGTAGAATACCTAGTATCAATCCTCGTTAAGGGTAGACCAGTAACTTGTTAGACTAAAATAAGCCAGGCAGTGTGTCCCCAGGTTAAAATTAGCCATTTACTTTTTTTTTAACCTCCTTCCCCCTCTATGGCTGAACAGAGATCAAAACCTTTTAACAGATGACAATGTAAGGTGGGTTTCTAATAACCCTTACATACTCCTAATATCTCCCCACAAATTTCTATGGCTTAGCCACAAATAAGCCTGAAGCAGAACAAAAGATAAATTAAGGAGGCTAGGATAATGTCCCCTGCCCACTTCATCTCAATTCCTGTGTTTATTATGCACACCTGCAATCTTTCAGAAATAAAGCCTTATTGTTTTGGTGATGTATTTTTCATGCCTCCCCACCCCCCAACAAACAAACCAACCAACAACAACAACAACAACAAAAACCCCAAACCCTCCACATCTTCTTACATGAATAAGATATACATATGTACATATATATCTTATACTTGTTATATGTATATGTATATATGCTATATTATATACTATATATGGGCATATAATATTTATACTCATAACAGAAACAATAAAATTAGAGTTTGGACATGAAATATGGACATGAAATATGAATAAAACAAAAGGATGAGGATAGAGCCAAGATGGAAGATTTTAGGAGCAGTCACCTCACTGAATTCTTCCAACATTCTCATTCAAACAACTTTAAAATAATGCCTCAAATCAAATTTTGCAGGGGCAGAGCCAACAAAAAGTCAAGGTGAGATATTTTTCTGGCTTAAGAATAGTTAAGATGTAAGCAGGAGAAGCCTGTAACACCAGGGTCTAGGTCTGTCTGGAGCCCACAGCATATGTACAAAAATATTTATAGAAGCTCTCATTGTGGTGAAAAGAATTAGAAATTGAGGGGATACTCATCAATTGGGGAATGGCTGAACAAGTTGTGGCATGTAATAGTGATAGATACTATTGTACTGTAAGAAATGACAAGGGGGTAGTTTCAGAAAAAAAAACAAACAAACCATAACATGGCAAGATGTAGATGAACTGAGGCAAAGTGAAATGAGGAGAACTGGGGGATCATTGTACACAGAATGAACAATCTTGTAATGATCAAGTGAGAAAGACTTGGCTACTCTGATCAATACAATATCCAAGACAATTCCAAAGGACTCATGATGAAAAAATGCTACCCACTTCCAAAGAGAGAACTGGTAAATTTTGAGTAGAAATTGAAGTATAATTTTCTCATTTTATTTTTCTTAGTTTTTTTGGTGGAAATATAGTTAATATGGAAATATCTTTTATGATTTCGCATGTATAGTTGATATATTGTTTGCCTACAAAATGAGTGGGAGAGGGGGTAGGAGGGAGGGAGAGAATTCGGAATTCAAAATTTTAAAAGGATATTAAGAATAAATAAATAATAGTTAAAGTAACCCAAAAAGGTAAAGAACATCACAATACATCCATATCTACTAATAAAAAGGTCTGAGACTTATGAGAGACATTAATAGCAAACAAAAAGAAAAAGGGAAAGGAAAGAGTAATCCCAAAGGCAAAACAACTTTGTCTATAACAAAAGGGGACTTAATCTCAAGGAAATGTAAGATATGCAATAAAATTTTTTTCCTTTACTAGTTCTAGGAGTTGAAACATATATGTATATATTATACACGTACAGTATATATACACATATATGTACAATACATGTATATATACATATATGTACACATACACATATGATCCATGTATGTGTATATATGTGTGTATGTATATATGTGTATATATGTAATACAAATAAACATTTTGTTGTTGCTCATTCATGTTTTAGTCATGTCTAACTCTTCCTGACCCCATTTGGGGTTCACTTGGCAAAGATATGTTTTGCCATCTCATTCTCCAGCTCATTTTACAGATGAGGAAACTGAGACAAACAGGATTAAATGACTTGTCCAGGGTCACACAGCTAGTCTGAGGCCATATTTGAACTAAGGAAGATTAGTCTTCCTAACTTCAAGTCTGTATTCATTCTATCTACTCTATCACTCTATCTGCTGCACTACCTACCTCCCTGAAATAGATATAGATATAAATATTTATTTACATATAGATAATAAGAAAGCATTTTTTACCTCCTTTAGGCAACATCAACAATGATAACAATACATTTTTAAAGAAATAAAATGTAATGCTTCTGAAAATATGAATGGTCTGAATTCTACCACTAAAAGAAAAAAATTATAGGCTTATTGAAGAACAAAATTCATCAATGTATTACTTCAGAAAAAAAAACAAAATGAAAAATACAGATAGTTTAATATTAAGAGGTTGTTCCAAAATATATCATGCAACTAAGTACAAGTTCCAAAAAAGATGGAGCAGTGGTAATGATATCTGATGAAGTAGAATTCAAATTATGAAACATTTAAAGATGAATAATGGTAATAGGAAAAATGAATAGCTAACATATAACAATTTAAAATTTCTGCCTGTCGAACAATTAAATCATTACTTGATAAAACTTTGCTCTTCACGACAACAGTATAGGAAATGGACAAGTAATATTTAGCATTACATTATCAGTTTAAAGAAATCACAAGGGGCAGGCAGCTGGATGACACAGTGAGTAGAACACCAGCCCTGGAGTCAGGAGGACCTGAGTTCAAATCTGGCCTCAGATGCTTGACACATTTACTAGCTGTGTGACCTTGAGTAAGTCACTTAACCCCAATTGCCCTGCCTTCTCCCCTGCAAAAAAAAATACCTATAAAGCACTTACAAAAATTAGTCATATATTAGCTTGCCTCTATAAATCCCAAAAGGTAGCATTATTTATTTACTATATTTTCAGGTCACGATGCAATACAATTAGAATTAAATAACAATAACCTCAAAAGTTATAAAATTACATGAAAACTCAAAACAATCTATTATATAACAATTGTATCTAAGAAGAAATCAGATTATTTAAAATACAATGGTTAAAATTATACCACATATCAAAAGTTAAATAATACAACCAAAAGCAGTTCTCAGAGGTGAATTTATCTTACTGAATGTTTACAGTTGTGATAGAAAAAGAGAAATGAATAAAGTTTACACTTAAAATCATTTTCTAAAAGAAACTGTAAGAAAGGAGATGATAAAGTTAAGAGCAGAAACAAATAAAATGAAAAAGGAAAGAAAATTGAATTAACAAACAAAACAAAGATTTTTTTAAAGACCAATGTAGTTGATAAAGCATTAACAAACAACTAAAATGAAAAGAAAAAACAGAAATTAAAAAAAAAACAAATATAAAAGGTTGTTAATAAAAACACAAAAAGACTATTAACGCAGAATACTACATGCAAGTTATATTATAAGAAATTGGAGAATCTAATAGAACCAGATGATTATCTGTAAATATATAAATTATCAAAACACAACAAAAATTAACATATAGTCCAATCTCAGAGGAATTAATAAGACAAGTCAAAGAAAAGCCCCGTTAAAAACATCTTGCTCAATTGAATCCAGAACTAAATTCTTTCAAATTTTTCTGGAATAAATCACCCCCATAATTCATAGATTATACATAAATACATATAAAGATGGAATACTACCTAATAACTTTTGGAAGCAAATATTGGGCAAGTTTTTAAACCTGTCAAAGATAATACTAATAGAAATAAACACGATAGATTTACAATAATGAATATAGATGCAAAAATACCAAGTAAAATATTAGCTAACAGAATACAATAAGATAATTCAAAATTATTCATCATTATCAAGCAGGACTTGTACTAGATATGGAAGGCTGACGCAACACAATATATAGGATACAAATAACCAAGAAAAACTCCTCACAAAACCATAATTGTATTACTATTGTTATTATTTTTTGGAAGGGGGCAGAGCCAAGATGGCAGCTGGAAAGCAGGGACTAGCGTGAGCTCCCCGCCAAGTCCCTCCAAAAACCTATAAAAAACGGCTCTGAACCAATTCTAGAACTGCAGAACCCACAAAATAGCATAGCGAAGAAGGGCTCTAGCCCAGGACAGCCTGGATGGTCTCTGAGTAAGGTCTAACCCACATGGAACTGGGAGCAGAGGGGAGCAGAGCTGAGCAGAGCGGAACCCAGCGTGGGTGGCACAGACTGGCCAGACAGGGAGCCGGGCGGAGCATGCCCTAGCGCCCTGAATCAGTAAGCTGCGGCAGTTACCAGACTTCTCAACCCACAAACACCAAGGACAACAGAGTAGGTTAGTGGGAGAAGCTGCTGGGGACCAGGATAAAGTTTGGGTTCGGCCACTGCCCCAGGGGCAGTGGAGGTGGGGCAGCTTTAGAACTACAGCTGCAGTTGCTTCTGGTGCCAGGCCCACCTGGTGGGAGGAATTAAGTGGTAGATCAGAGCAGGAGTGAAGAGCCTGCTGAAGATCTAAGTCCAGTCAGGGTTGGGGGTTCTTGGGGAAGGAGGAGTGCTGGTATGGCAGAGCTGGCGTATCCCCCCAGGCTTGGAACATAGAACTCTTTAGTCT
>JAQQSZ010017519.1:0-10782 GCA_028646595.1 Phalanger gymnotis | reverse complement strand
CTACTTCTCTAATTTGCTTTTCCAAATCCTTTTTGAGCTCTTCCATGGCCTGTGACCAGTTCATGTTTTTCTTGGAGGCTTTTGTTGTAGGCTCTTTGACTTTGTTGATTTCTTCGGGCTGTATGTTTTGGTCTTCCTTGTCACCAAAGAAGGATTCCAGAGTCTGAGACTGAATCTGGGTGCATTTTTACTGCCTGGCCATGTTCCCAGACAACTTACTTAACCCTTGAGTTTTTCAGCGGGGTATGACTGCTTGTAGAGTACAGAGTTCTATGTTTCACACTTGGGGGCATGTGTCAGCTCTGCCACACCAGCACTCCTCCTTCCCCAAGAACCCCCAACCAGGACTGGACTTAGATCCTCAGCAGGTTCTGCACTAGTGCTCTGATCTGCCACTTGATTCCTCCCACCAGGTGGGCCTAGGGCCAGAAGCAACTGTAGCTGTAGTTCTGTAGCTGCCCAACCTCCGCTGCCCCCAGGGTGGTGGCCAAACCACAAACTCCCTGTCCCCAGCAGCTTTCCCCACTAACCTTCTCTGTTGTCTTTGGTTTTTGTGGGTTGAGAAGTCTGGTAACTGCCATAGCTCACTGATTCAGGGCACTAGGGCATGCTCCACCTGGCTCCTGGTCTGGTTGGTTCGCACCACCCACACTGAGCTCTGCTCTGCTCTGCTCCACTCCGCTCCCAGCTCCATGTCGGATAGACCTTACCCAGAGACCTTCCAGGATGTCCTGGGCTAGTGTCCTGCTTCCCTCTGCTCTTTTGTGGGTTCTGCAGTTCTTCTCTGTTGTCTTTGGTGTTTGTGAGCTGAGAAGTCTGGCAACTGCCACAGCTCACTGATTGAGGGCACTAGGGCATGCTCCACCTGGCTCCTGGTGTGGTTGGTCTGCGCTGCCCACGCTGAACTCTGCTCCACTCTGCTTCCCAGCTCCATGTGGGATGGACCTTACCCAGAGACCATCCAGGCTGTCCTGGGCTGGAGCCCTGCTTCCCTCTGCTACTTTGTGGGTTCTGCAGTTCTAGAATTGGTTCAGAGCCTTTTTTTATAGGTTTTTGGAGGGACTTGGTGGGGAGCTCACGCTAGTCCCTGCTTTCCAGCCACCATCTTGGCCCTGCCCCTAGTTTTAGCTTTTAAAGCTAAATTATTTGGTTTTCTTGGGATATCTGAGGAAACCAGGCAAAAGAAATGTCAACTGAAATTTAAAAAAACAGATGGACAATCAGTACTTGTTAACAGGGGCCAACTACAGAATAGCTCCTTGCAAAGAAATACAGCTCGCTCTCTCTCTCTCTCTCTCTCTCTCTCTCTCTCTCTCTCTCTCTCTCTCTCTCCCTCTTTCTCTCTCTCCCTCTCTCTCTCTTTCTGTCTGTCTGTCTGTCTGTCTGTCTGTCTCTCTCTCTCTCTTTGTGCGTGTGTCTGTGTCTCTGTCTCTCTCTGTCTTTCTCTCTATGTCTCTCTGTCTCTGTCTGTCTTTCTGCCTCTATCTCTTTCTTTATCTGTCTCTCTGTCTCTGTTTCCCTCTGTCTGTCTTTCTGTCTCTGTCTCTCTCTATCTGTCTCTCTGTTGCTGTCTCTCTATATCTCTCTGTCTCTCTCTGTCTCTTTCTGTCTGTCTGTCTCTCTGTCTCTGTCTGTCTGTCTGTCTGTCTCTCTCTCTCTCTCTCTATCTCTTTTCACTGGACTTCACACTAGCAAAGCAACCAAATGCTTCAAAGCTTTTGCTGGAAGGAGGAAGAGAACTCTCAAATTTGGACAATCAGTTTAAAAGGAAGCCAGTAGAATTTACCACAGGCATGTCTATCAGAGAAAGGCAGCATTCAGAATTGGCAATTCCCTCTTTCTGCACAGGGAACCAGGCCTGTTATGAGTCTGCAAAAGCACTTAATTTGTGTTTAACTCCCTCCATAAAGTTTACAATCTACTCCAGCCAGAAATCCAGATAGACTTAAGCCTATATAGCAAGTCTCAAATATTCCCTTGTCCCCAGTCTCTGAGACATGCCATGTGACTAGACCTACAGAAGAGGCATATACCCACTCGGAATGAACAACTGGGTTTTAATTACTTGACATTTGCTAGGGGAAGTGGGGAGGGAAGAAGGGAAACCCTTCCCAAATCAGAACTGTTTTGCAGAGTATTATTAAATTGTCACTGCCATAGGGAAATGATGGTCATTTCATGGGTTTCACATCATAAAAAAAAGTCTCATCAGCATAAAGACGAACTAAGGGCCTTGCAGCTCAGCATTATAACCACAGTTTAAAAGTATGATTGAGCCCCAAATAGACTTTTGCCAACTTTCATAAGTGATAAAATTTGGTGGTGGCGAAATAAAGCCACATAATTTAAGAATTTGTTCCAGAACCAGCCCACGATACCTGAGCCAGTTATGTTACAGGCTTTTCAGGTGCACCTGGATGGGGCTGGCCCTTTGCAAAGCTGTGAGGCGGGAGGAAGGGGGAATGTTGGGGCAGTCATTCTACCTTGGTGGGTCTCAGTTTCCTCATCTGTAAAATGAGGGATTTGGGCCAGATGATCACTAAGACATCCTTCAGTTCTGACCTTCCAATTTTATATGTTGTCCATATAAAAATATGAACAATGCCAGGCTGTATTGTAATTTGAAGACTGTAAAAATCTGTCAAATGGGAATACCGATGACACTTACATACCAGGGTTGTTGTAAAGATCAAATGAGATAATTGTAGTGTTCAACACAGGTACCTGTCACATAGTAAACACCGTATAAATGTTAGTTATGGTTTTGTTGTTAATGCCATTATTATCGCAGAGAGTCAAAGCAGTGGTGGATGTACTGTGCACCACTGATGCTCTAGGAAGAAGAGCATACTGTGGTCTGGGGTAGTCAGCTTCTTCATGGAAAAAAAAACAGAAAGAGCCAGCCAGAGGAGTCACTGGGATAGCTCGTTTCACAAAAGGGGTAGCTTGATGACTGACAATGAGATAAAAAAATTGGTGCAGATTTGAAAGCCTGAAAGATGAAGGCAGTCAGTCCCTCATAAGCATTTATTAAGCTCTTGCTATATGCCAGGAATTGTGCTAAACACTAGGGATACAAAGAAAAGCCAGAGTAGAAACGCCTCTGCCTTCAAGGAGCTTATGGTATAATGGGGAAGACAACATGAAAATGACTCTGTACCTATGAGATAAACACAGGATAAATAGACAGTCATCTGACAGGGAACGCACTAGCATGCAGAGGATCAGGGAAGGCCTCTTGTAGAAGATGGGATTTGAAATGATTATGAAATAAAATTCCAGAAGCTGAGGGTCAGAGGTGACGAGGAAGAGAATTCCAGGCATGGAGGTGAGCCAGTAAAAAGGTATGGAGTTAGGAATTAAAGCGTCATGTTTGATAAATAGCCACAGCTTCCTGGGCACGTGTGTGCTGTGTGCTTGTGGAATCGTGTCCCGGCTCATAAAGCAGGTCAAGGTCCCTTTTTGACTGCTGAGGGTGTGAGGAGAGATCCCTCTTGCCATCATCGGCTGTCTTTCAACTACCACTACAAGAAATTGGTGAGACTATGAGAAAGGAGCTAATCCGATTAAAGAAAAAGTCTATCATAGCAAGCTGGCCTGGCAGTGGATTTGAGCAGATTTCTTTTTTCCTCTCTCGGTAGGGAAACACCTTTACTGAGAAAATCTAATGGAGGAAATTGAACTTTTAAGCAAAAGTGGTGTTTGATCTGATAGCTGCACTTCAGAGGCTGAGCAGCATGGCCCAGGCCTAAGAGAGCTCTGGGAAAGCCTCTCTGCAGGTCAAGGTTGTCTGGGGACAGCTTTGACTGGAAGCAATTACGTCTTCATCACCTGTCTGCCTCCCTCCCTCCTGCCCAGAGAGCAGACCAGAAGAGAAATTTTTTCCTCACCCAGTGAGAGTTTGGAGGAACTGAGAAGAAGCCTGACCAGAGGGAAAACTTCTCTGCTAGGGAAATGTCACACACACCCTAGTGCTTCAGGGACTCTGTAGAGCGATTAGAATTTTATTCTTTAAATTATAATAACCTGGAAATCACTACCAATGCCACATGGATACCTACCTCCCCAAGAGAGGGATCAAAGAATTGGAGGATCAGAGATTTAAGCACTGGAAGGGACCTCAGAAGCCATTTTGTCTTACCCTATCATTTTTATGTAAGTAAACAGAGGCACAGAGAAGGTAAAGGACTTATCTGGGGTCACATAGCCACTAAGGATCTGAGGAAGGATTTGAACTCAAGTCCTTTAACTCTAGGGTCACTACTTCTTGCAGGTTATAGGTTCTTTGAACATCTTTTGGACTCATTGTGCTTTTGAGAACAATTTTTATGCTATTTCACTCAAGGAACTCCAGAAAACTTTATATATAATATACTAGTTATTCTGTCATCTCTCTCTTTAAAGCCCCCATCTCACTCTTCTTAACCCCACCTATCCTCCTTCCTCCCATGTATTCAGTACTTTCATGCTGCTTTATTTCTCTTGTAACAGAAAAAAGTGATTTTTTTAAGTACAGCAAGGAAAAGCGTGAAGTCCGGAGACACGGGTTTTAGTCCTGACTCTACTCTTAATTGACTCAGTGATCTTTGTCATCCCTCTAAGTTTCCTTAAATAAGATTGAATGATATGAGTTGTAGGCAGTGTGGTACGGTGAAAAGAAAACTGGATTTGGAGTCAAAGGACCTGCATTTGAATCTCACATCTTCTACTTGCCACCTGAGACACCTCCTGTAAGTCACTTAAAGTTTGGTCTTTATTTTTCTAATCTATAAGATGAGAAGATCGTATAAGATTATTTCTTTTTGGGGGCAGCTAGGGGGTGCAGTGAGTAGAGCACCGGCCCTGAAGTCAGGATGACCTGAGTTCAAATCCAGCCTCAGACACTTGAACACATATACTAGCTGTGTGACCCTGGGCAAGTCACTTAACCCCAATTGCCCTGCCTTCCCCTCTGCAAAAAAAAAAAAAGATTATCTTTTTGAAAAAAAGTTTTATTGATATCTTCTGTTTCTTACGTTATCATAGTTAGCCCCAGTAGTCTTCCCCCATGCCCACTTCCTCCCAGAAAGCCATTCCATATAAAAAATAGTATTTTTTTAATGGGCACTGTTGTTATTGCTTGCCCTTCATTCTCTAAGAGGAACAATGATGTCGCTAACGTGAGGTCTTGACTTGCACATGACTTGGATTTGACCGAGGCAGAGCTGCACAAGGTCATCAGACTTGGTTTCTCCTCCAGAGTCATCGGAGTCTAGTGGCAAGACAAAGGTCAAGATGACTTGTGATGGTCCAGGATGCCATGGACAGCTCGGTGGTGAAGCAGATTGAACATCAGGCCTGGAGTCAGGAAGACTCATCTTCCTAAATTCAATACTAGCTTTGTGACTCTGGGTAAATCACTTAACCCTGTTTGTCCTAGTTCCTCATCTGTAAAATGAGCTGCAGGAGATGGCAAACCACTCCAGCATCTTTGCCAAGAAAACCCCAAATAAAGTCACAAAGAGTCAGACACGACTAAATAATACCAAAAAGTTTTAAGGAAAAAAATCAGCACAACTGATCGATAGGTTGAAAATAAAGTTCCCAAACATGTACAAATACTAACACCTATGAACCTCCCTGTGGATAAAAGAGTGGCAAGGGGAAGTCCTTTCATATCCCTGTGTTCAAATCCTGCTTTATCTTTATACTTTTGTTACCCTCACTTTTGATTTTTTTGGCACCTAGTTCTTTCAATTTACACTGTTGTAGTTATTATAAATATTGCTTTCTTGGCTCTGCCTACTTCATTTTGCATCAGTTCACTTAAATCATTCTATGCTTCTCTATATTCATCACACACATCACTTCTCACAGCACAGTAATATTTCTTCACATTCATATACCACAATGGGTTTAATCATCCTCCAACCGATGGGCATCTGCTTTGTTTCCATTTCTTCACTATCACAGAAAGTACTGCTATAAACATTTTAGCATGCATGGGGACTTTCTTTTTTTTTTTTGGAAGGGGGAAGTCAAGGCAATTGGGGTTAAGTGACTTGCCCAAGGTAACACAGCTAGTAAGTGTGTCAGGTGTCTAGGGCTGGATTTTAACTGAGGTCCTCCTGACTCCAGGGCTGTTTCTCTACTCACTGTGCCACCTAGCTGCCCAAGACTTTCTTCTTATGGATGCTTTCCTTGGGATATGAGCCTTGTACTAAATGATTTCCAAGGGCCCTTTAAGTTCTAACTCTAGGACCTTGTGGTCTCTAAGTTCCCTGTCAGCTCTAAAAATTCCATAAATCCGATGTAAGTTATTTTAGTCCCTTTCCCCACAGAGGAAAAATGAGTTAGAGGTCATTTCTGGAGTCAAGAAGGTCCAAATTCAAATTTGGCCTCAGACACTAAGTGTATGACCCTGGGCAAGTCACTTAAATCCAGTTTACCTCAGTTTCCCCAAGTGTAAAATGGGAATGATAATAGCCCCTAACTCCCAAGGATTGTTATGAGAACCAAATGAGATACAATACCTGGCACATAATAAGCACTCAGGCCAGTCTGATTTATAGTTACTCGTATGGCCTAAAGATAGCAGTATCTTTGTATCCTGTCCATATAAGTGAAAGAGGCTGTGTGAAATAAATCAGACTGTGGACTCCTTGGAGGCAAGGACTGCCTTTTGCCTCCTTTTGTATCCTCAGTGCTTAGGACAGTGCTTTTTACATAGTAGGCACTTAATAAATGTTTATTAGCTGAATGAATGAATATTAAAAAGAGCACTGGACTTGGGACCAGGAAGATCTGGATTTAAAACTAAGTCTTTGAAATCAGGACTTCAAATCCTACCTCAGACACTAGCTGTGTGGCCCTGGGCAAATTACTTAACCTCTCTGTGCCTCAGTTTCCTTATCTGTAATTTGATGGAGTTGGACTTAATAGCCTCTGAGCTTTCTTTCAGTTCCAAATCTATGGGTGACTATTCCACCAGTGGTTTCTATGCTATTAATAAATGTTAAATTAATCATCTTGCTAGTGACGAATGAATATTAGCAGAACTGGCACGTGGGGCCTGCTCTAGAACAGTGGATACCACCTGGGTACCACAGGTAATTAATAAATGTTTGTGGAATTTAACCAAATAAATAATTATTGATTTGAGCCACAATCTCACCATCTTACATAGAAATGGTCCTTTTCTCTAGTGAGTATGTTAAAGATAGAACTTGTTAATTTGCTGTTCTCATGACTTCCCTCAGCCCCAGCCATTTATAGGGGCTCACATAGCTGTTTACCAGATGCTAAGAGAGGACATGCACAGAATTGTAAGCATTGTAAATTGCCAATAAAACCAACATATAAATATGCAACTAGAATGGCTGCTACCAGAGAATAAAACATTCAATAATTTAGAAATTGCTGTATTTATTCATAATTATGGAGATGCTAACACCAAAAACAACATTGACTCTCTGACATTATAGAAAGATGTTTGTTTTGATATGGAAGTAAATAAGGTAATAAGTCATAAGGAAGCAAATAAGGTATGGAAAGGAATAGAAGGAAGAAAGAAGGCTTGGTTCAAATCCTGCCTCATTATTATTATCTGTGCCACCTTGGGGGGAAGTCAACATTCCTGGGACTCGGTTTCTTCATCTGTACAATAGAGGTTGAGTTAAATGGCCAAGATGACATATAGATAGCTCCATATCTATGATCCTGTGAAGGAGGAAAAAGAAGGGATAAAGAAGAGAAGGAAGAAAGGAGGGTGAAAGGTAAGTAAGGCTCACCTCTCTGAGAAAACGATCCCCATTTAATGAAACTTGGCTAGTATGCCTCAATCACATACCCCAAACCACTGCTCTCCCTCAGTGGCAGGCCTATAATCACACAGGCCTTTTAAAAAAAACTATATGTTCTGTCCTTATAGAGTTTGGAGGCAATTAGAACCATTAGAAATAATCGAATCTAAGTTCCTCATTTTTCATATAAGGGAATTGAAGGTCAGAGAGTTGAAGGAACAGGCCCATAGTCACACAGTGTTGTTGTTCAGTTATTTCAGTCATATCTGACTCTTCATGACCCCATTCAGGGTTTTCTTGGCAAAAATACTGGAGTTGCCATTTTCTGAAAACAGGAAACTACATTGTGTCCAATATAGTTACCAAGAGTTTACCTGTGTTCATCCGTATTACATTATAAGGGTGGGCCCTGGTTAATAGAGCCTTTAACTGGGGGATAATGAAACAATATTAATCAGCTTGACTCTCCATTCTTGCCAATAAAGAACAAGACAATTGGACCACTGAGTGTTAGGGGGCTCCTAAAGTATCGGGAGTCTTTACTGAGGAAATCATTGGGAATGAAATCATTCCCCATTCCGCCATATTGAATGAGATCAAGAATAGAAGGTACAGATGGGATAAAGCAGGGAGAGTATTAAGCTAAAGAGTCAGAAAACATGGGCCTAAGTCTCAGCTCTACCACTTCTTAGCTGTGTAAACTTAGGAAAGTTATTTTTCCCCCAGGAGACAGCACGGTTCATGGAAAGAAGACTGGATTTGGAGGCAGTGGACCTGGATTGGACTCCCAGGTATGCTACTGAATATCTGTGTGATCTTGGCTTACTTCATCTGTCTGAGCCTCAGTTTCCTTATCCTAATCTGACACAGATTATCTCTGAGATACTTTTCAATTCTAAATCTAGGATCCTATAATCCTGAGCCTCAGGTCTCACACAAAATGAAGGGGTTAGATCAGATGGCTGTTCTAGCCCTAACATTCTATGATTCTATAGAAGCATAATTTATGAAGAATTACACAAAATGCCAAATCAGAAACTAGGAATTCAGGTACTTGGGGCAAATTAAGTGGAGTGAATGGGAAAAGAGAGGGTGTTGGTGCCAAGGGTGTGCTGGAGCCAGCTTGAACCAGCTTGAGAGAGCCAATTGTTCGAGTGTGAGCTTTTACTCTTTAGGATTCAGAAAATTGACAAATGCTGTAAGTCAGGACTTGTTTTGTTGATTGTCTAAGTTTAAAGAAGTGATAGAGAAAGTGTTAACAAGCAGATTAATCCTGAAAATGTGTTGTGCATACATTTTCCCCCCAAAGAGCCAGTTATTAAGCATTTATCAGCATACTCTAGAGTATTACCATTCTTTTGTGCAGTTGAGGTAGACTAGAAAAGAAAAAATGGTCTTAAGAACTGGGATGCTTGAGGAGGTTGGAGGCCAGAGTGTTGAAAAGGAGAAAGGTTAGAGAGAAAGACAAGGCTTGAAGTTATTTGAAAGGACAGAGTGACCTGGAGGACCAAAGATGACAGCTGTAAGGATCTGGATAGGATCTAAGACTGACAGAGTCTTGGGTCTATTGGGATTAGATCTGAAAGTATCATTGAGGAGCTAAAAGCATACCAACTTCTTTTCCTGAACCTGCCGGTTAGGTGGTGTGAGAAAGAGTGACCAGTCCTAGAGAGGATGCTGAGATGTGGTATCCACAGGAGAATTCTCAGTTTCAGGGAGCATCACCAAATGGAAGGAATGTCAAAGGATAAGGTTTAGGATCATAAATTTTAGATTAGAAAGGGGCTCAGAGATTCTCTATTCCAGGGGTTCTTAACCTTTATTTTGGTGTCATGGATCCCTTTAGCCATGTAGTAAAGCCTTTAGATCCCTTCTTAGAATAATGTTCTCAAATAAATGAAGGCAATATTAAATTTCAGTTAGAGATCAGTGAAAGTAAAGATGTGAAGTTTTTGCCCCATCCAAGTTCCCCAAAAATCTATCCATGGGCCCCTGGTTAGGAATCTATAATCCAGTCCAATCTCTGAATTTTGTATGTAAGGAAAAGGAGATAAAGTGATAGATCATCACGATAGAGATATAGTACCTTGCCTAAGGTCATATACTCCATAAGAAACATCGCCAGGGGGGCGCAGCCAAGATGGCGGCTGGGAAGCAGTGACTGGTGTGAGCTCCCCACCAAGTCCCTCCAAAAACCTATAAAAAATGGCTCTGAACCAATTCTAGAGCGGCAGAACCCACGAAGTTCAGAGGGAAGCAGGGCTCCAGCCCAGGACAGCCTGGATGGTCTCTGGGTAAGGTCTGTCCTGCACGGAGCTCCCAGCTCCCAGCTGAGGGGAGCAGAGCTGAGCCCAGCAGAGCAGCGCAGACTGACTAGACCAGCAGCCAAGCAGAGAGTGCCCTACAGGCATGAATTACTGAGCTGTGGCATCTACCAGACCTCTCAACACACAAAGAGCAAAGAGAACAGAGAAGGTTAGTGGGAAAAGCTGCGGGACTGAGTTTGTGGTTCGGCCACCGCCCCTGGGGCAACGGAGGTGGGGCAGCTTTAGAACTACGGCTGCAGTTGCTTCTGGCCCCAGGCCCACCTGGTGGGAGGAATTAAGTGGTTGATCAGAGCAGTAGTGAACAGCCTACTGAAGATTTAAGCCCAGTCTGGGTAGGGGGTTCCTGGGGAAGGAGGATTTCTGGTGAGGCAGTGCATCCGCCCAAGCGTGGAACATAGAACTCTTTAGTCTACAAGCGCCAAACCCCACTGAAAAACTCAAGAGTTAAGTAAGTTGGCTGGGAACATGGCCAGGCGGCGAAAACACACCCAGATTCAGTCTCAGACTCTGGAATCCTTCTTTGGTGACAAAGAAGACCAAAACATACAGTCAGAAGAAGTTAACAAAGTCATAGAGCCTACAACAAAAACCTCCAAGAAAAACATGAACTGGTCTCAGGCCATGGAAGAACTCAAAAAGGATTTAGAAAAGCAAGTTAGAGAAGTAGAGGAAAA
>JAQQSZ010017518.1:0-10782 GCA_028646595.1 Phalanger gymnotis | reverse complement strand
CTTGCTAAAGGAGATCCAAAAAAATACTGAAAAATATACTGAAGAAAACACCTTAAAAAATAAACTAACTTGAATGGCAAAAGAGCTCCAAAAAGGCAATGAGGAGAAGAATGCCTTGAAAGGCAGAATTAGCCAAATGGAAAAGGAGGTCCAAAAGACCACTGAAGAAAATACTACCTTAAAAATTAGATTGGAGCAAGTGGAAGCTAGTGACTTGATGAGAAATCAAGAAATTATCAAACAGAACCAAAGGAATGAAAAAATGGAAGACAATGTGAAATATCTCATTGGAAAAACCACTGACCTGGAAAATAGATCCAGGAGAGATAATTTAAAAATTATTGGACTACCTGAAAGCCATGATCAAAACAAGAAATCTTTCAGGAAATTATCAAGGAGAACTGCCCTGATATTCTAGAGCCACAGGGCAAAATAGAAATTGGAAGAATCTACAGATCGCCTCCTCGAATAGAACCCAAAAAGAAATCTCCTAGGAATATTGTTGCCAAATTCCAGAATTTCCAGTCAAGGGGAAAATACTGCAAGCAGCTAGAAAGAAACAATTTGAGTATTGTGGAAACACAATCAGAATAACCCAAGATCTAGCAGCTTCTACATTAAGAGATCAAAGGGCTTGGAATATGTTATTCTGGAGGTCAATGGAGCTAGGATTAAAACCAAGAATCACCTACCCAGTAAAACTGAGTACCATGCTCCAAGGCAAAATATGGACTTTCAATAAAATAGAGGATTTTCAGTGAAAAGACCAGAGCTGAATAGAAAATTTGATTTTCAAACTGTAAGTGGCAAGAAAAAGCAGTTCTGTAGGAAGAGAAGAGAAGGCAGGTGAGGGAGAATGAGTGAATCTTGCCCTCATCAGATTTGACCTGAAGAGGGAATACCATACATACTCAATTGGGTATCTTACCCCACAGGAAAGAAGGAGGAAGAAGATAAAAAAGGGGGGGATGATAGAAGGGAGGGCAGATGGGGGTGGAGGTAATCAAAAACAAACACTTTCGAAAAGGGACAGGGTCAAGGGAGAAAATTCAATAAAGGGGGATAGGTTAGGAAGAAGCAAAATATAGTTAGTCTTTCACAGCATGAGTATTGTGGAAGGGTTACACATAATGATATGCACGTGGCCCATGTTGAATTGCTGGACTTCTTAGGGAGGGTGCGTGGAAAGGGAAGAGGGGAGAGAATTTGAAACTCAAAGTTTTAAAAAATAGATGTTCAAAAACAAAAACAAAAAAGTTTTTGCAGGCAACAAGAAAATAAGATACACAGGCAATGGGGCATAGAAATTTATCTTGCCCTACAAGAAATGAAGGGAAAAGGGTGGGAGGGTAATGGGGTGACAGATGGGAGGGGCAGACTGGGGAACAGGGCAACCAGAATATATACCATCTTGGAGTGGTGGGGGGGAGCGTAGAAATGGGGAGAAAATTTGTAATTCAAACTCCTATGAAAATCAATGCTGAAAACTAAATATATTAAATAAAATTTGTAAAATAAAAATTAAAAAAAAACAATTCACCAAAATTCCCCAGTAAAAAGCAAAGCCAAGATTTAAATGCAGATACTCTTTTTCTAAATTCAGTACTCATTCCAGAGGTCTGAAAGGTCACAGAGCTCAGCTCTGAGCCCCAATCTTCAGGTCTGAAATAGGACCTACTTCACAAGGTTATTGTAAGTTTAAATGAAATAATATATGTAACTTTTTGTCGTTCAGTCAGTCATATCTAACTCTTTGTGACCCTATTTGGGGTTTTCTTGGCAAAGATGCTGGAGCGCTTTTCATTTCTTTCTCTAGCTCATTTTACAGGTGAGGAAACTGAGGCAAACATGGTAAAGTGACTTGTATTTTGCAAACTTTAAAGCACTTGATTATTATTATGATGCCTAAGAAGCCATGTTTATTTGACTCCATTACACAGCAGGACCTGCCATAATCCCTCCAATCCTCTTTGACTGTTGCTACAGCCCTAGCCTGCCTTCCGCACATTCCTTCTACCACCTTCCCCTACTTCCTTCCCAGGAGGCTCCAGTTCATTCCACCCTACTTCTGCTCCAATAGAAAAAAATTGCTTCCAGAACCATGCACGCCATGTTTGTGTGGAATGATGTTAGGTGAGGCCTGCCTATTCAAAGTCTAGCAATCACTAGTGGCTGTTCCAGCAGAAAACCACTGTGGGTGGGACCTTCTGTTTGATACGTTACTGTCCTCCATTTGCTTTCTGGTCCAGCCAAACTGGCCTTCTGACTGCTTCTCACACATTCCATTCCATCTTCAACCTGAGTCCCTGTACAGACTGTCCCTTATTCCTGGAACTTGTCCCTTCTTCACGCCCTCCTCTCAGAATCCCTGGTTACCTTCCTTCAAAGCTTGGCTTGGGCACTATCTTCTCCTACATGAGGCCTTTTCTGGTCTCCCACCTCCTCTCTAAAATTATCTGGTATTTGCTTTGCATATATATTCATATACATATGTATATATACATACCTATACATACACACATGTGTGAGTACATATATACGCACATATACGTTTTTACAATCTATTGAGAGAAATTATATGTGTTATGATATATCATATATGTTGTATATATATACACAGTATATATATATTTTACATATATACAATATACATCTATAGTATACACACACGTATTTATCTCTCTATAGATCTATGAAGAAATACATAGTTTCTTTCAATAGAATAAAAACTCCTAGAAGCCAAGAACTGTTTCCTCTTTTTGTCTTTATATCCTCTACAATGCTTCTCTCTACGATGTTTCTTAAACTGTGGATCATGGCCCGTCGCAAAAAAATTTGGCAATGGTAAAAGTTTTCTGAACGTGCAACAACCAAAAATTAATTAAAAATCAAATGCATAATAAATCCAAGGTGTTTTTGGCATCACTTGCCTGTGTTGCATCTTGCAGCTACACTATAGCTGCGGTTCTGAACACAGGGCATGCATATTTTGCCCAGCGCATGTCCTCAGGCCGTGCAACCCTAAGGCTGCTGCTGAAACATGAAAAGAGGTCAAGCCCTGCATCTAGGGCAGTACCTAGCAGATAGTCATTCTTATTGTTCACCTTTCATTTTTGGAGAGGACTAGTATCATCAAGGGTCGATGTCTTGACTTGTGAGTGATTTGGATATAAGTGAGGCAGAGTTGCACAAAGTTATTAGCTTTATTCTTTCTTTCGAAGTCATTGAAGTCTGATGGCAAGACAAAATTCAGGGCAACTGGCAATGGGTCAGGATGGAGTGGATGACCTTGGCCCTTTCCATGTCTGACCAAGCTCCACAGCACCTTGCTAGCAGATAGTAGGTGCTTAATAAATGCTTGTTGCTTGATTGACAAGATAAGACTCTGAAAGGGAAACTGGAGAGAGTGGGGGTAAATAGCAACTCAGTTCTCCACAATGGGGAGAAACTAGATCAATGTTCCTTGGCATTTTTCAGAGAGACAAAAACTATTCGTGCAAGTGATCGATGCCCATCAGTCTCTGTTGATGAGTATGTACTACCAGTCTCTAGACCCAGAAGAGATGCCAACAGGGGTGAGAGAAGCCCTGATTAGTTACTGGAAGAAATATATGGTGGATGGATATCAAACTATAAAGTCACATTGACGCAATCCAGTACCGAGGATGGAGACCCACTTGGAAATTGAGAAGTAGGATGTTTCTGACCAATGAGCATGTTCCTATGAGAATACTACCCAGCCGAGTGGGGCTATGGTTTGGCATTGTGTTAAAATTTCGATGCATGGTTGCCAAGAATCTCTTACGAGAAAAGGATGTCCTTGAATATCCCCCATAGCACTTTAGGCTTCTGGGCATGGTTGTTTAGGGGCACAGGGTTATTTCCCATGAGCTCTGCATAAGTCTTGTTTTATTTTACATGTCAAAAGAGCTGGTTTTTTCAGGCTTGTGAACCCATGTGCTTGAAAGAGAAATAGGTTGAGTGGGGTCAGAGGAATTCCTAAGTTGTCTGGATGGGAGAAAAGAGAGAAGTGAGAACTCACCCAACTGATGCCTAAACTCTTTTTACCAAATGAGAGCCCTTGACATAAGAAATACATTTTAACTATAAATATCACAAGCCATAGGCTGTCTGTTGCCACCTCTTCTTGGTGGGGTTTGGCCCTCTGGTTTCATCATTGTGAAGAGTTGCTGTCAAGGAAATGCCCTCTGCCAGTGTAGACAGACTATCTGCTTGGAGTTAATAGCCTCCGAGAGTTGTCTTGGGCACCGTGAGGTTAGATTGTTTATCTTGAGGTTCTTTATTTAGTTCGTGAAGTGCTCTATGCTCACACAGGCAGCATGTGCCAGAAAAAGGACTAAAACACAAGTCTTTCTTGACTGCCCAGACGACTGGTCCTCTATCCACTTCTATGGGGCCTTACCTTATTATTATATGTTATTCCACTACATTGTGCAGAAGGAGTAATGTGTAGGCAAGAGTCCAGGACTTGGAGTCAGAAGATTAGGGTTTTTTACTCTAGGTTTGAATCACCTTAGCTGGATGATCCTGGGCAAAGGTGTCCTCAATAAGCCTCAGTTTCCTCAACTGTAAGATAGAGATAGTAGAACTTGTATTACCTATCCCACAAGAGCATTATAAGGAATCTGCTGTGCTGTATAGTGACGGGAAGGTTCAGCGGCCAGATACACATCAGAATGACTAGAGATGGCCCCAGATGTGGTGGAAGACCTTGGCTCTACGTCAAAGTGCATTTGGGGCTATCTTCCACATTTCCCAACCAGTAAGTTCGGGAGAGGAAGGGGACTCTCCCTCCAGTCTAGCAACTACTAAGAGACATACCCTTTGTGTCTCTGCTGTACTACTTATAAAGGGCCTCAACAATTATCCTTTGTGTCTCTGTTGTACTACTTATGAAGGGCCCCAACAATTAGGATTAGGTTACTGTTCACAATGAAAATACTTTATTCTGGTTACATATAAGGCAGCAGGGGGAGAATCAGCTTGATATAGTGGAAAAAGTGTCAAACTTCCAGTCAGCAGAGAGCTGGGTTCAAATCTCACCTCTGACACTATCTATGAGACACTACACGGGCAAATCACTTAACAACTACTATGGCATCTGCCTTCCTGGGATGTTGCCAGGGATCAAATTAAGAAGTAAGTGTGAAATACTTTGTAAAATTTAGAGTATGATCTAAGTGACAGCTGTTATTCATGGAGCTTTCTAATATTAGGGAGTATGGTTTTAGAGTCAGAGAAGCCCTGAATGTGATTTCTGGCTGTGACACTCACTACCTTTGGGATCTCTTCTCTCTGGCCTTCATTTTCCTCCTCTGTAAAAAGAGAAGACTGGATTGGATGACCTCTAAAGTTCACTCCAGGTCTAATAGTCTCTGATCCTAAGAAGCAATAATAGTTCTTATTTTCTAGAAATGCCTACATTACCTTTCTCTCCTCCCATGCACTGCAATAGAAAACCCAATCCCTTATCGCTTGTCATCACCAGCCAACCCCAAGTCCTTTTGTACCAGGAGGGGATTTCACCCTGACGAGCTGGCCCAATTCCAAGCCAGGCAATGCTATTCTACATACCAAAATTTCCTCCTTGTGGCTTTAATTACTGTAATCCAACAGATTCTCACTTCCTGTCCCAAACCACAGCCGGTGTGACAATGCAACACTAAAGAGATCACATGTTTGGTATCACAGGTAACTGTATTCCTGTGAACAATCTCTGTGTGAAAATACAAAATGTAATTATAGTATCTTGACTCATTCTTCCTGAGTCAGTCATTTCTGTATTCTCCCACCCTTTTAAGAGCCTTTTTCCCCTATCCATCATGTGACATCCTTCTCCTAACCTAACACCCAACATAGGCATCTCAAGACCCACATTCTATTCCCAGTGCCCCCATCAACTCACTGTGTGACCTTGGACAAGTCACTTCCTCTCTGTGAGTCTTAGGTTTCTCATCCTGTAAAATGAAGAGGTTGAACTAGATGACCTCTAAGACCCCTTCTTTTCTGAAATTCAATTTAATTCAATAATGACATCCAACTGTGACATCATATGTTCTAAGATCATTCCCAAATGTAATATTCCATGTTCTATGGTCCCTTTTAGAGCTAACATTCAGTGTTCCCTGTCCCAAGGCCCCTTACAGTTCTTACATTCTTTGTTCTATATTCTAAGGACCTTTCCAGCTTTAACATTCTATGTTCTAAGACAGTTTCATTTTCTGATTTTGTATTCATAGTGCCTGAGAGGCAGCATGGTGTAGGACATATAGACAGTTGACTTTGGTATCAGGAACATCTGGGGTCAAGTCCTGCCTTTGAGACATATCAGCTGGGTAAGCTTGGTCAGTCACTTAATCTCTCATTGCCTCCAGAAAACTAAGACTAGATATTGTTGAAGGTATCAATCTGTGGTAGTAAAGGGAGTTTTCCTCATTAGGGATTCCTATATTGATAAGGTCTCAGGTCTAGCCAGGAAAGAAAGGAAAAAAAGGGAGAAGAAAGGAAGGAAGGAAGGAAGGAAGGGAGGGAAGAAGGGAGGGAAGACGGGAAGGAGGGAGGGAGGAAGAGAGGGAGGAAGGAAGGAAGACAGAGAAAGGAAGAAAGAAGAAAGAAAGAAAGAAAGAAAGAAAGAAAAAAGAAAGAAAGAGAAAGAAAGAAAGGAAGGAAAGAAGGAAGGAAGGAAGGAAGGAAGGAAGGAAGGAAGGAAGGAAGGAAGGAAGAAAGGAAGAGAAGGAAAGGGAGGAGAAAGACAGAAAGAGAGAGAAAAAGGGAGAAAGAGAAGAAAGGTGGGAGGGAGGGAGGAAGGAAAGAAGGAAGGATGGAGGAAGGGAGCGAGAAAGGGAGGTAATCCCAATGTTTTGCCCAGAGTAGCCACTTAATAAATGATTGCTGAATTAAATTGACATTCTCTGTTCTAATGGCTCCTCCAAGCTCTAATCTTTGGTCTAATCTGAGGTCTCTTTCATTTTTGTCATTTTATGTTCAATGTCCTAACATTCCATGATTTCAGTTTCCACTCTTACATTCTATCTTACAAAATCTCTTCCAGGTCTAACATTCTAGGTTCTAAGGCAGCTACTTGGTGGTAGTGGAAAGGGTGCTAGACTTGGGGTCGGGAAGACCTGAGTTTGAATCCTGCCTCAGATAACTACTAGCTGTGTGACTCTAAGCAAGTCACATAACCTTCCTCAGCCTCAGTCTCCTTATCTGTAAAATAGGGATAATGATATTATGGACCAGACGAGGTTGTTGTAAAGATCAGCCAAGATAATACCTGGAAAACACTTTGCAAACCTTTTGTTGCTGAGTCATTTCAGTTGTGTCTGACCCTTTGTGACCCCATTTTGGGGTTTTCTTGGTAAAGTTACTGGGGCAGTTTGCCATTTTCTTCTCCAGCTCATTTTACAGATGAGGAAACTGAAGCAAGCAGGGCTAAGTGACTTGCCCAGGGTCACACGGCTAGTAAGTATCTGGGGCTGGATTTGAATTCATGAAGATGAGTCTTCCTGATTCCAAGCCCAGTGCTCTATCCACTGTAAACCTTTAAGCAACATAAAATGCTCACTATGATTACCGTTAAGGCTTTTCTCAGCTTAACCCTATGTTGCCAAGTCCTTTCCAGTTCTGACTGTCTATGTTCTAAGGCCCCTTCTACCTCTGAAATTATTTCAGCTTATGAGTAGCGCTGTAGACAGATGCTCTCTCTATGTGAATCTAAGTCCACAAATGAGTTGTGGACTAGTTGGAGTGGAGTGGAAGAATGAACAGTGAAGTGATGAGTCAGCTCCGTATTTCCCCCCTCATCCCCAGCTGCCCCTTTTCTAATTCCAGGTCTGAGCTGATACATGGGGCTGCTCTAAGCTATGGATGCTGGTCTGACCCTACTGGGAAATTTGGCAGGGATGCTCCATGCCCAGGATTGGGTCTCATCAGCCCTTTTCTCAAGGTAAAAGGGAGCCTGGAGATGAGAGAGTTAACCCACGCACATCATTTACCAGAGGTATGTAGCAGAACAACACAGCCCCTCCATAGCAGCTGAGGCCTCCCTTTTACTTTCAGTTAATAAAAATCACAAACTATCATTGGTTCTTAATGGAATCCCTCGAGGGTTAATTACATGGTGGAGAATTGTATGGGAACACAACTAATATGTGTTTAATAGATGTACCTTAGAAAAAATCACATTGATCTTTAAAAAGGAAAAACAATGCAGATGGAGAAGGCGAAAAGACTTCACTCAGCACTTCTACTTGTCATCAACGCTTACAATGACTTTCCTAGAATATCTCTGGCTTCCTTCTGTCTTGTCATCACAGAGTTCTTGTTCTGAGATAGGGCTAGAGAGGGCATTTTGTTCTTTTCCCAACATCCCAGCAAGCCAGTAACTAAATAGAAAGCTGGCTGTCCATTCTCTTCTCATCTGAAATCTCTGGAAGAGGCCATTACATGGCTGCTCACGGAAAAGGGCCATCTTCCACCCCTGCTGCACCACATTCTTTGCTGGACTCTTACAGATGAAGATTTTTTTTCCAAGTAGGTAACTTACAGGGTTCTTCCTCATGAATAGCCAGTCGACTTTACAAACTATTCCTCCTGCTTTTCCTTTAGCCTCCAAATCTAAAAGAAAATGGGAAAATCTACAGAAATTATGCACACAGGTTATAGTTGTCTTGTTGTTGGCAAGAGTCACTTGTTATTTTGGAGGGAAAACAGCTCTGAATTGACTGAATTAGTCATATGTATAACTACCTGAAGTGTGTCCAATTCTTTGGCCAGCCACTAGGCCAAGATTTCTTAGCTTGGAGTTTACGGACAGATTTCAGGGGGTCTGAAACTTGGATGGGAAAAAAATACATTTTGATTTTCATGAACCTTTGTTTTCCTTGGCAATCCTATACATTATATTTTGGTTACTTAAAAGCATTCTTCTGAGAAAAGGTCTGTAGGCTTCACCAGACTGCCAAAGGGATCTGTGATACAAAAAAACTGAAGAATCTCTGGTCTGGGTAATGTTTCAGTAGCGCCAATTCTGCTAAGGAGTGTTCTCATTCAGGAAACTTCTGAAATGGAAGCTAAGCCAATCTCAATGATAGAAAACCAGAGTCAAAGTTCAGATATAGCTTGCCTAAATACACCCTTGTCCATTCATTCATTCATTCATACATTCATTTAACAAATAACAAATTACCTGTGGTGTCCTTAATTCCTTGTGCTCAACCTATGGGAGACATAAAGTTTAACTAACACAGTATCTTTGCTCTCATAGCTCTTAACAGGCTGGTAGTTAATCAGTCAGTCAACAAGGGTGTGTTACGTACCTGCTTATGTGCCAGGCACAGTGTTTGGCCCTGGTGATAAAAATATAAAAGTTGAAACCGTTTCTTCCCTCAAGGAGTTTCCAGTCTACCAATAGGAGAATGCCAGTTAAATAGTAGTATTCTGATATTCCAACTGATCAAAATTGACAAGCAACCTTTGCATGAATAAAGTTGATTAAAACCATTCTGGGATTGGTTTTTATTTACAATGTAACATTCTACACACCCCCACTCCTCATATTTTTAATAGCTACTCTACTTTGCCACTGTTATCAATAAAATTTTATGAGGCCCCACACAGGAATTTCTGGCCACATAGCCTGCAAAAACCTTAGAAGCCCCTGCTTTAGAATCTCTGCAAAGCAGAAGGGTCCATATGAGTAGAACATAGAACCAGAGCTAAAAGATATCTTGGAGGCCATTTAACCCAAGTCCTTCATTTTACCTATGAGAAAATTGATGCTTAGGAGGTGAGGAGTTTTGTCTAAGGTCATCAGAGACAGCACTTGAACCCAGGGCCTCTGAGTGCAGAGACTGTGTTCCGCGTATGACAGCTGAGGAGTCTGGGGCATGCTGCTGAAGCAATGGAATGTTGTAGAGCAGAGGGAGGGGTCAAACACATGGCCCCAAACACTCCAGGATGTGGCCTGAATGAAAGGTCTCTGGTACTCACGAAAGGAAAGAATGTGATATCTCTTGAGAACAGCTCCTGGGTTGTATTTATATATGTGCCCAAAGCATGACGCACATAGCAAGTGGGTGTGCACAAGATCCTTCATTAGCTCCCAGTGATTCTAGGCTTTAATGCCAAGTCCAACTTGGCATTGAAAGTCTTTCACGAATTGTCTCCAAACTATCTTTCTAGACTCAATTCACCTTCCCTCCTTCCAAGAACTCTATGTTCTTTCCAAATCGACCTACATGTTGTTCCCCATACATGACGTCTTAACTCCCACCCCTATGATTTCACACAGTCTGGCTCCCATGTGCGCAGTATGATACCTTCTCACCTCTGCTATTTAGAATCTCTAGAACCCTTCAAGGCTTCAATTGGTAGTTCCTTCTATATGAAGAAGCCTTTCCTGATTCTCAGAGGGCATCTGGGTGGTACAATGGATGGAATGTTAGACTTGGAGCCAGGAAGACTGGAAATCATATCCTGCCTCAGACACTTAATAACTCTGTGACCAAGGCAAATTACTGATCTCCTCTTGGCCTCAGTTCTTCATCTTTAAAAATGAGCACCTACCTCACAGGGTTGTTGTGAGGATCAATTGAGAAAACAGATGTAATGTAAAGTGTCTTAAGCTTTATATAAATGCAGGCCCTTGTTCTTCTTCTTCTTCTTCTTCTTCTTCTTCTTCTTCTTCTTCTTCTTCTTCTTCTTCTTCTTCTTCTTCTTCTTCTCCTCCTCCTCCTCCTCCTCCTCCTCCTCCTCCTC
>JAQQSZ010017517.1:0-10783 GCA_028646595.1 Phalanger gymnotis | reverse complement strand
GTCTCCAGTTGCTTGCTATAGGGAAGATGGGGTAGACACATAAAAGCATTCTCCTATTATATAATCTCACCTTCATTCTCCTGTCTATGGGCCCAGGACATTTCTTTTCCCTGCACTATGCCAACAATTAAAAACAATAAGAAAACTAACAGAAAACAGAACTGCAGGGAGTAGAAGAGAAGCTGGCACCTGAGATGGCAGAGAAATAAACTTAAGAAATCTGATAATTAGAATAGGAGTGACCAATCCCAGTTTCACACTAGATATACTCAGGTTCATTCTTTGCTACCACAACACAAAGGGTAAAAGGCTATGTGGAAAAAAAAAGAAAGGAAAAGATACAGAAAAAAAAAAGATATGTGATTTTTCTTTTCAAAAGTTATACCTTTGAGCCATATCCTCATTTTCTCTAGTCTTCAGTGGTTAAGCCATTATCCCTACAATTTATTCTCATTCGTGGGTTCATTGATTATTTATTAAGCACTTTCCATGTAGAGAACACATGGAGTAGATATGAAGTTTAGATAGGAGCAGCATTTGCCTTTCTGAGGCTTACAGTCTTTTAGCTCACACCCAGATCACAAGGTGTAAAATTAAACATGGCAACAATGAAAAAATTCTGGAGTATAAGCGATATAAATTTCTCTTACAAAGATCTTCCAGTTTTACAGAACATTGGCATAAACAGGCATTATGAAATAGCTAAGGGGTCAGACAGTGGGCAGTAATTTAACTGTAAGCTATTAAGCAGGTAGGCACAGTACAAAGAGTGATGGGCTGGAGTCTGGAAGATTCACTCCTCTTCCTGAATTCAAATCCAGCCTCAAACACTTACTAGCTGTGTGATTCTAGTCAAGCTACTTAACCCCATTTGCCTCAGTTTCCTCATCTACAAAAGAAGCTAGAGAAGAAAATGGCAAACCACTCTAGTATCTTTGCCAAGAAAACCCCAAATGGGGTCACCAAGAGTCAAACATGACAGAAAAGTGAATGAACAACAAAACTGTTAAGAGCCATGTGAAAAATTCTCCCAATCACTAGTAAGAGAGATGCAAAATACAACTCTGAGCAACTCACAAGTGACAAAAGAGGAGAATTCTGATTGTTTGAGGATCTGAGGAAGGGACATTACTGTACAGTTGGCAGAGCTAAGGATTTTTTTCAACCATTCTGGAAAGCAGTCTGAAACTACAATCAACTCTGGGCATATATCCCAAAGAAGTTGAGGACAAAAGGAAAGAACCTAAATTGCAAAAATTAGTTATCTAGAGTAGCATGTTTTGTTTTAGCCAAAAAAAAAAAAGGAAACAAAACAAGAACCCGTGACTTGGGAAATGGTTAGACAAATTGTGATGTGAATGTAATGGAATATTATTAGGCCATAAAAAAATGACAATTATGATGGATTTGGAGAAACCCGAATGTGTATGAACAGTGTACGAACTGATCCAAAGTGAAAATAGAGAAACAATTTTCAGGATGATCACTAAAATGTAAAAAAAGAAAAACAACTTTGAAAGACATCAGGGTTCTGATTGATGTAGTAACCAGCCATGACTTCAAAAGTCTAGTGACAATCTGGTTGTTTTTGCAGAGGTCAGTTGACAGGTATAAAATAAAGGCTGTCTCAAGACTCCTTTACATGAAAAAAAATCATTAAGGATCCCCTTCCTCTGAAGAACTTTTAGTTTATGAGGTTCTCTCAATATTTACCACATTCAAAATTAAAACATCTTAGAATTATTATCAACATAGTTTTGACTTTGCAGACTCCCTGGAAGGGTCTCAGGGACCCCCCGGATGTCCCTGCAGTTATCAAAGACAAGAAATGTTTTCCTCATTATGCTGCTGTGTCTCCCTATGGACAATTTTAAAGTCTTTTATGGGTTTTTACTTTCCTTCCTTCGGTTTCCAGAAATGCAACTAGAGTAGCCCCAGATACCATTAAGTTCCACAGCCTGTCTCTCTATGTTCCCCTGCAAGTCTGTCCCAGTAAGTCATTCTCTGGGTGCTTTCAATTGTTGGAGGCCCAGGATGCATGGTCCTTATAACTGAATACTCTTCCCCGGAAAAAAAAAAGAAGAACCTCTGCCCTAAACCTAGGTTCCTATCTGATTGTATGTGATGAAAACCAGGGAAATATGGTAAAGGTATAATTTACACTCAAAAAATTATTTGGACCCTTGAGACATAACTAACTGAGCATATGTGCATAGAGTTTTAGATGACTAATAATCCTTGGCCTTAATGCCTGACATATTTTCTAACTAGAATTAAAAAGATCTGCTTGGTAGGGATCATTTCCAGTTTGAATTATGTTAATGCTTTCAATCTCTTCCCAGACTTCCATGCACAGGCACTGGCCATCTGTCTTCACACAAGGCTCTTGGTATGGTACCGTTCTCTCTGGACTTTTACATTCTACCTTGTAGCATGGTTTTAATTCTGCTGCTACATGAGAAACTCCATGAGGCTAGAGATGTTGTTGTCTTCTCTGTAATCACCACAAGGCCTAGCAAAGGCCCTTGGATATAGGTGTGACTGAGTAAATGTCTACTGAGTCAACCACAGTTAGTAATACTGAAAACGATACCTCCCTTAGTCCAACTTACTCCAACCTTTCTTCTCTTAGCATGGAGTCAGAAGACCTGGGTTCAAATACCACCTATGATGACTACTGCCTGTGTGATCCTAGGCACTTAAATTGCTTGGGTCTCAGTTTTCCTATGAAAGGATTAAACCAAGTGGCCTTCAAGGTTCATTCTATGATCCTATGAGCCGAGCCTTCTATTTTGTATGATAAGTTGAGTTTCTACCTAAGTAATACATTAACTACCAAACTGGTTACTCTTTAAATTTCTAAACCCAACTGTCTCCAAATGTAAAACATAACCCAAAAGTACAAACCAATAAAGAATTATTAATGAAAGATATAGACTGTTCTGTAGTTCTCAAATTCCTATTCACTCATTAATTCAATAAGCACTTATTAAGTGCTTGCTACATACTGGGGCACAAAGACAAAACACATACAGGTTCACACAAGTGAAGTTACTACCTTCATGGAGTCTACAAATTCTTTCTACTGTGGGGGAAGCAATACAGAAAGATATTAAATGAATACAAAATCTACATACAAAGTAATCTCCAGGAGGAGGCACGGAGGGGTGGCAAGAGGGTGAAGAAATAGGAGAAAGAGAGGAGGAAGACGAAGATACAGGACCCTTGAAGGAAGGTGGCGACCAAGTTGGTAGCTACAAGTAGCGAGAAGGAAGGGAATGCATACTGAGGAAGTAGAATCAAGATTTGGCAAATGAGTGGCTATTGGGAGGCGTGGGTAAGAACTTTAGGTATCTCTAGGTAGCTAGGACAGTATTGTCTTGTTATTGGCAGAAAAAAAGAAGTTGGGAAAAGTAAAGAGTTTGAGGAAGAAAAGCCTCTTTATTTCTCCTGAATTAACTCCACAATTCCAACTAATCACTGGCCTTCTTGAACTGGAGATTCCAAGGATATGTTAAACTCAACATGTCCAAACTAGAAATTATCAACTACTTCCCCCTTGCCCCACTCACAACACCCTTCCTTCAAACTCTCCTATTTTGGCTAAGGGTATGACAAATGTCGTCATCTTAGTGTTACCCTTGACAAGTCAGTCCTTCCTTCTATGTCCAATCAGCTGCAAAGTCCTGTCCATTTTACCTTCACAATATCTCTTAAATCTGTCCCCTTCTATCTACTCACCAACCTACCGTTCCAGTTTGGGTCATCACCTCTTGCCTAAACATCATAATAGCCGGCACAGTGGGTGGAACGCCACATTCGGAGGAGGCCTGGAGTCAAGAAATCCGAATTTAAATACGGCCTCAGACACTAGCTGTGTGACTCTGGATAAATCACTTCATTTCTGCCTCAGTTTGCTCAACTGAAAAAATGGGGACAATAAAAGAACAGCACCTACCTCGCCAGGTTGTTATAAGGATAAAATGAGGTAACGTTAGTGAAAGTGATTAGCATTTCCAATGAATTTATCCCTCCTCCAAAGTGCCCTTCACATAGCTGCAATGGTAATGTTCTTAAAGTATGTTCCAAAGGTCTGCCCATGTCATCATCTCTTTGCTCAAAAAGTTTTCTGTAACTCCCTATTACTTCTCGAATAACATCCAAATTCAAGTCTCTCTCTATAATACGGTCCCAATCTACCTTTCCATCCTTATTCATGTTATTCCCTTTCATGCACTTCACAGCTATCCAATTATTCCCTGGAGACAGTGCGGCAGCATTCTCCACCCCTAAATCTGAAACATGCCCTCCATTATCTCTACTTCACAGAACCCTCAAGGCTCAGCAGAGGTTACCTCCTCTGTGAAGACTCTGGTCCTCCCTCCCAGCTGCTGGTTCCTCAGATTACCTTTTATTGACTTCTGATGGTCTATGGTGCCAAGTAGGGAGACATGCCAGCCAAGGGCAATATTGATTTCAAATGAAAAATCCACTTGAATAAAATGAACCAGGAAACAATATACACGATGACTACAATACTGTAACTGGGAAAAAACCAACAAAACAATAAAAACTGAACACCATGAAATCAAATGACCAAACTTGGCCCTAAAGAAGTACCTCTCTCTGTTTATTTATTTTGCAATTAACAAGTATTTATTCTCTCTCCCTCCCACCCCTAAACACTTCTGCATATGGACAGTTTGAGAAATCATTTTGCTTGACTGTGTACAGTTGTTGCACCGGTTTGTTTTTCTTTTTTTCTCCCTCCCTTCTTTCCAAAGTTAGGAGACTATGGTGATGGAATACTATATATAATAGACTTGATTGGTTCATTGTTTGGTTTTGCTGAACTGGTTTTTCTTCTTCTTTCTTTTTTATTCTTTAACGTAAGAGGCAATTTTCCAGAAATGGTAAGGAAGGAACATACTGAAAAATGCATGTGTTATTAAACAAGATAGATATCAATAAAAAAATTTAATTTTAAGACATTACAGAGGAAGATAAGGCAGCTAGGTGGTACAATAGATAAGAGTGTTGGGCCTGGAGTCAGAAAGACTCATCTTCCAGAGTTCAAATCAGGCCTCAGACACTAGCTGCATGACCCTAGGCAAGTCATTTAACCCTGTTGGCCTCAGTTTCCTAATCTGTATAATGAGGTGAAGGAAATGGCACACTACTCCAGTATCTTTGCCAAGAAAATCCCAAATGGAGTCATGAAGGGTTGGACATGACTGAAATGTTTTCAACAACAAAGGAAGATGGGAGAATGCAAGTACTATCACTTTATAAAACAGCACAAAGCAATGGATATAAAAATAAGACTATATAAAGTATAGTCATGTTCTATGAGTCCATAGTCCACAGTCATGGCATGAGACACAACTGAACCACACTCCCTGAGAACATTCATAGGTCAAAGTAGAACAAAAAGATGGAAAATGGAAGAAATTCATTTGTTTTCATAATGATGCATTTTCAACTTAGGTTAAGAGTAAAATTTCCAGAGCTGAACACCGATGAAACATTTCCAAGCATACTCCACGAGGCAAGCTTTCCACAGTGATTTCCCAAGCATGACCTGTAGCTGTCTTACAACTGACTAGAAGGTGTGGAATGGACAAAATCCCCATGATTTTCAAAGTCTATTCATCAAACATGTGAAAAAAGTAATTTGGTTTCCTAAACTGAACTCAGCCTTTTAAAGCCTCTTCCAATAAGGGAGTCTCTCATGCATCTGTTATGATCATAAAAGATTGTCTGAGATACAATGACAGAGATAACTATGCTTAATGACCTTCTGATTATGAACAGGAAGAAAACCATAAAGTGGTGAGGTATGTATATATGTTTGCCAAAGGTTTTTCCTACATTTATGGAGCACGTCCTGGGCAAAGTCCAAATGGAGGAGAGAGCCCCCAGAGATGATAAGTTCCTCCATGTGATTCTGTTTCCAAGTGACTGACTGTATCAAAGCCCAACATTTGTATGGTCTCCTTAACATGATCCCTGATTACCCAAAAATTATCAGCAAAACAATACAAACAGAAAGAATGATTGAGGGAAAAGGTCTATTGTTGGGACTAAAACAAGAAATTGGCTAGTTAGTTCACTGAATTAGTACATAAGTACACATATCTAGGATAGTCTGGGCACATGAAGAATGAGCTGTGGATGTGGAGGGAGAGAGAGGCATATACATATACATGTACATATATATATATATATACACACACACATATATATATATATATACACACACACATATATATATACCTGTGTGTGTGTATATACATATACATATGAATATATACATGAGTAAATCCCACAAAATGATGGAAAACGAAGAGAATGATTTGGATTGAAGTTGAGAAATTTTGCAGTGAGCTCAAGGATGTCAAATTACTCCCTGATGGAAAAAAAAAAAAGCTCAGCTTTTAAAAACAAATGCTCCCCCACTGATGGTTTAAGGGCACGTACGTCATGCAGTGGGTGCAGGGCCTGGGGTCAGGAAGACTCCTTCCTGAGTTCAAATCTAGCTTCAGACACTTACTAACTATGTGACCCCAGGTGTCACAAAGAGTCGAACACAACTGAAAATGACTGAACGGCCACAAATGTCCCAGGCACTGTGCCAGTAACTGTCAGAGGCCAGATTTGAACTGAGATATTTGTTACTCAAATGTAGTCTCGTTTCCACTATAGCACTGACTCTCAGGGACGCTGGCTGATCACTGATTGGGAATATCGTAGAGATGATTCTCAGCCAAGTACAGATTTGACTAGATGTCTTCAAGACGCCACACAATGCAACAAGAATTAGGCTCTTCCTGTATTCAAGGTGCAGTTTGGGGCACTGGAGACACAAGCTAAAAAGGAAAAACCATCCTTGCACACTAGGAGGTCAATGGTCCTTTTCAACTCTGAGATTGTAGTATTCTGTGCGATGAGATGCCTTCCCTGCCACTAATTTACTATGGGACACTGGATAAGTGATTTAACCTCTCCAGTTTTCATCTGCTACATAGAGGGGCTTGAGAAGACGAGTCTGAAGTTCTCCAAGTGTCACTGCAGTTATACACAAACTAAGAGTTATTGGCAAAATGATGCAAGGCGATGTTTTCTGTATCTTACATAAAGCTGCTGAAATCTTAATACTTCATATAGTGATATGGCTAAGAAATTCAGGTGAATTTCTTTAAGCCAGAATTGCAAAAATTTCTGCCCAAAAGGTTCCATAAAATAACTTCAGCTATTATAGGCCTTTTCAGGTTTTACTGAAGTTCAAAAGCAGCATGAGATTCTTAGCTAGATATGTCACATGTTAAAGAGCAGTGAACATTTCAGACCACCTCCAATACTTTATTATCTAGTCTTCAAGGAATGCATCGCCTGAATTTTTTTAAATGAATTACCTAATTGGTGACCAATCTTCTGGTAATGAGCTTCTACAAATTTGTATTACAGTTTGGGTATTTTGAATTTCAAGGTTTTTTTCTCTCTATTTTCGGCCTACTTACTGTCACTGGAAATGCCATTTCCAAGCCACAGAGCCTGCACCGATGGCTGTCTTCCTCTTCATTCCACTCCTACCCAAATTCAAACTCTGCCTCAGGTGCCCTCGGGTCCTGATAAGTGAGCCTCAGCCCTAGGCCTCTTCTTGGCGACGTTGCTTGGTTTGTTTTCCTATCTTTTCTAACTCCTATTCATATGTGTTCCCAACCATTAGAAGGGAAGCTCCCTGAGAGCAGGGATTGCCTTGTTTGCTTGCTTAGCACAGTGCCAGACACACATAAAATCTTTAATATTTTTTTCAGCCATTCATTCGTTCAATATACAAACTCCTTATCTTGATAGTTAAGGGTCCCCATAATCTGGTTCTAAACCCAAGCTTCTGGGCAACTTCTGCAGGATTCTACTTTGCTTCCTTGACGTTCTAGCCAAATTGGATTACTAAATGATGCCTGATGTCACCCTGCCTCTGTGTATTTACAGAAGCCATCCATCACCCCCTAAAGCCCATTATTACTTCTTTCAACTTGGTGCCATCTTCTCCAGGAAGGCTGACCCAAATCCCTAGCTAGAAGTAATATTCATTTTTCTTTTTAGGACACTTGGTTTGGACTTCTTTTTGGCTCCTGTCTTATAATACTCATTTGAGCATATATGCCTCTATATTTGGGCTCATGCATCTATATACTGGAGGGCCTTTGGGGACTATTATGTCCAACCTTTTCATTTTATGAGGAAACTGAGGCCCAGGAACAGTGATTTGTCCAAGATCTCACAGGCAGTAAGCCTTAAGGATGAAGTTCTATGAGTCAAGAGCCAGTGCAGGGGTCTTTCTGCTGCACCCTGCCCTTACTAGATTTCAATTTCCCTGAGAGCAAGTATAGCAGATATGGGGGAGGGGGGCCGGGAAGGGAGAGAGAGAGAGAAAGAAAGAGGTACATATATATGTGTGTGTACATACACATGTACACACACACCCCTATGCGCACGTCTATGTGTGTGCGTGCATATATAGCAGATAGGTATATCAGACACAGAATAAAAGAGACCTGAATTCAAATCTGGTCTTAGATATTGATTAGCTTTGAGACCTTGGGAAAGTCACCTAATTTCCCTGCCTCAGTTCCCTCACTTGTAAAATGAAGATAATAATAGCACCTACCTCCCAGATTATTGAGGCTAAAACGAGGTATTGTGAAGTGCTTTACAAGTCTAAAGTGCTATCTATACAAACGCTACCCAGTAGTATTATTCTTATCTGTCATTCTTATAAATACTTTTATTGTTGGTATTGTTCATCTTGTACATAGTGGTTACATAATGGATATTTGATGAATTAAACTGAAATGTTAATAGTTTTACTTCCTGAATGGGTTAGCTCTTCTTGACCACAGGCCCATTCCTAACTGAAAAATCACTATTGGTCTTGCAAGGTAAGCAAGCTATTTCCAGCTTCTAAAGTATTTCTTCGAAATTGGAAAAGAGCTAAAAGAGCTAAATCTAAGTAAAATTACAAAAAGGCTAAGGAAACGTGGGAGACAAAGCATTACACTCTGAGTAATGTCATTAAGAACTTAATCCCTTCAGAGGCAAAAGCAGCTGCTATTTATTTAGCAAGTATGTGGTAACCAAAAGGTAAAGAGCTGATCCCTTTATGAGAGGGTGGCAATTCCCTGGCCATCTTAAAAAATCATTTTAACCAATGTCCATATCCCATTTTGACTGGTATTATAAAGCTGAAAGAACTCCTCACTACTTCTAAATAGGAATAGAAAAATGAACTGGATCTTACAAATACATGCACTATAAAAATGCTTTTCCAAACAAGAGGCCGTGGAAATCGACAGGTGAATGACATAGTGGGCTGTTCAGGCCCAGGAGATTGTCTTCTTCAATCCCCTCATTTTACAGAAAAGGGCAATGAGGAGCAGGCCAGACTTCCTGGTAGAATCTGTTGGGCCAGAGTTCAGTAGATCTTAGCTAGAATCAATTCCTGGTATGAATTAAACATCCCAGGATCATAAAGCTCAGTCTGGAAGGGCCCTCAGATCTTCCTGCCTCCAGGCCCAGCACTATATTCACTGCACCATCACCTGCCTCTATGTTTTTGAATAATTGAAGAAAATGTTCAATTTTGACTAGAGGTAAGAGAAAATAAAGATATAATTTTTTTTCCTCCATCCAAGTTCACAGACCTCCACAGTCTCCCTTAGGGTCCATGAACTCCAGGTTAAGAATCCTTGATTTATAGGCAAAAAGAGGAGTGTATATTTTGTATTAGAGGCAGGAGAGTGCCTCGGGAGCTTCTCGGGAAGGGAAGAGATATGGTTAGCCCTAGACACTGGGAATATCAATTTGGTAGCTGTGTGAGGGATGGATTAAAAAACAGAAAGAAAAAAGGGCAAGGAATTGGATGAGGATTCTAATACAGCAGGTCCAGGTGGGAGGTGATAAGGGTGAACTAGAGTGGTTGCTACATGGAGGGAAGGCAAAGAAGTTCATCGTGTCATAGAGGTACAACTGACAATTCTGGAAGGCTTTTTTTTTTTTTAAAGAGGTTTGACTATGAAAGGGAGGAGAGACATTGAATGACAATTTGAAGGAATTTGTTGTTCAGTGGCTTTTTAAGTCTTATCTGATTCTTTGTGACCCCATTTGGGGTTTTCTTAGCAAAGATATTGGAGTGGCTTGCCATTTCCTCCTCCAGCTGATTTTACAGATGAGGAAACTGAAGTAAATGGGGTTAAGTGACTTGTCCAGGTTCACACAGCTAGTAAGTGTCTGGGACCAGATTTGACCTCACAAAGATGAGTCTTCCTGACTCCAGGGCCAACACTCAATCCAGTGCTCAATTGAGGAGATGGTAGGAACATTTGTTAAGCACGAAAGAGACTTGGTCAGTTGTAGTAGGCAGAGAATGAGTCCAGGGAGAGCAGAGCTCCTTGAAGGGGGCTGGGGGAGAGGGACATACATGACAAAGTCAAACAGGTATTTTAGAGAATTCTCCTTGGCCACTGATTGGAGGATGTACTGGGAGTGGGGAGAGATTTGAAGCAGGTAATTCCATTATTGTAATAGACCAGGCAACAGGTGGTGAGGATCAAATCAGGATTGCAGATATAGCAGTAGAGAGAAGAGGATGAATGACAGCTGTTGTAAAGGCAGAAACAAGATCTGGCAATGGACCAGATAAGTGAGATGGCATCAAGGCTGTGAGCTTGGGTGACTGGATGATCATACAGTAACAAGCTGGGGAGAGTTTAGATGAGAA
>JAQQSZ010017516.1:0-10783 GCA_028646595.1 Phalanger gymnotis | reverse complement strand
ATCTCTGAGCTTCAAGTTTCTCATCTGTAAAACAGGGATAATAACAAAAACCACCTCACAAAGTTGTCGTGAACATCAAATGATATAATATTAATAATGACAACAATTATTATTGGCGTTTGTATAGCACTTTAAGTTTTGCAAAGGACTTTACAAATATCTTAGGAAGCAGGTACTATTATTTTTTATTTTTATTTTAATTTAATTTTAATAGTTATTATTGCCATAGTGCAGATAAGAAAACTGAGAGAGATAGAGGTTAAGTGACATGCCCAAGGTGATACAGTTGGTAAGTATCTGAGGTCAGATCTGAACACTGGTCTTCCTGACTTCTTTGGGCAACTGAGTGGTACAGTGGAGAGAGTGCTGGGCCTAGAGTCAGGAAGATTCTTCTTCCTGATTTCACATCTGGCCTCAGACACTTACCAGCTGTGTGACCCTGGGCAAGTCACTTCACCCTATTTGCCTCAGTTTCCTCATCTGTAAAACAAGCTGGAGAAGGAAGTGGCAAGCTATTGCAGTATCTTTGCCAAGAAAACTCCAAATGGGGTCATGAACAGTCAGACGTGCCTCAAAATGACTGACCCTCTCTCTGCTCCATCCTAATTCCAGGTCTAGAACTCTATTTACTGAGCCACTGAAATGATGTATGTAAACCCATTTGGAAGCTTTAAAATGCTATGGAAAAAATGTTTATTATTAATTATCATTCTCCCCTATTTGGCCTGCAAATAACAGGTATATGAGCTAGTTACAGAGTCCAATTTTGTCTAGATTAAGGCAGATTTAGACACCTTCCAGTTATGGATTATTTCCAAATCTTTGTCAGTCTAAATTCTTCTTTTCTTGGCTAGCTAGGAGGTCTGCATCCTCTTTTTGACTTTCCCCCATTTCTACCATCAATTCAAACAAAGTTTCCCTAAGATGCATACCATCTGATGAGGGAGGTGCTTTTGCTCCACAGAAGGAGGTATTCTTTGTACTTTCAATTGTCCCAGAGCCAAAACTAGCATTGGGTAGCTGGGCTTCCCCTGGATATTAATAGGGGATAGGTCACACTTCTCCATAGTGGTCCATACCACCTTTGCTCCCTTGCCTGGCCCTGGGTTTAGTAGCCCTTTCCTGCAGCCTGCTTTCCCCTACTGATGCCCTCCCCCTAACAGTCTCTACCTCCTATGGTTTAGGGTGTCACACTTTCTGATGGGCAGGTCATCCATTTGCTTGTAACTACGTTAGAATGGGGAAAGTCATCTCCTTTGCTCTGATTCATGCCTACAGGCATGGAGTACTCTCTTTGTACCTTTGGGCAGAAGGCATCTATGACCTCAGTGTATACAGGTGATCTTTCCTGAATCTCTCCCTTCCCTGCTCCCCTCCCTTAGTGGCCTCCTCAGCATCAGTGCCCTAGGAGCTCTGACCCAAGGACCTGGGGATGTCCTGGGGCTCTGTTTCCTACCTCAGGGTGTTGTTTTGGAGTTTTTCCTAACCCAGAACTTTGTGTCACAAGGTCTGTGGTCTCTCCTTGTCTGCCCTACTCCTTCAAATGAATTTGCCTCAGCTGTTCTAGTTCCTAAATAAATCTCTGTTCTGTCTCCCTCATAAGACCTAGCCTTCCCCAAGGGCAGAACTGTATCTCCCCATAAGAATAGATGCTCCATTCTCCCAGCAGTGGGGCAGTGGAGGTATTGTCTTCCATATCCCCTCGTCTCAGAGTCCTTTCTCCAATAACATCTCTCCTGTATATTCTCCTCTCCTCCAATACTGTCAGGTCCACATCACCTCACACCTGGATTATTACAACAACCAGTTGGTTGGTTTGTCCATCCTCTGATCAGCTGCCAATGTTATCTGTCTGACACGCAGGTCTGACCATAGTATTCTCTCATTCAATAAACTCCAGTGACTGCCTCCAGGACCATATGTAAAATTCTCCATTTGGCTTTTAATACCCTTCATAACTGACCCTTTTCCTACCTTTCTTGTCTTCTTCCATGTATTTTAGAAGCCAGTCACACTGGTCTCCTTACTGTTCTTTCTATAAAACACTTTATCTCTCAACTGTGCATTTTCACTGACTTGCCTCCCCCACCACCACCAAGGAATTCTCTTTTTTTCTATTTCCTAGTTTTCCTTCTGTCCTTCATATCTCAGCTAAAATCTCACCCTCTTCAAGATTGATTCCCCCTTAATTGTTTTCCTTTGAGATTATCTTCAATTTATCTTGTATATCTTAACATAACATCTGATATGTAGTGGGAACTTAATAAATGCTTGTTCCCTGATTGCCTAAAAGAGAGAGAGACAGAGACAGAGAGAGAAAGAGAATAAATACTGATACTGGCACAGTATTCAAAATTCTCTATAATTTGGTCCTAGATTATATACTTCACTTTACTCTTATTTACTCCCACCAGTCCTCCATTCCAAGTCAGGGTTTCCATATTGCCTCCCCACTTACTTAGTGTTTGTTTCAACTTTCAAAGGTTTTAGAAAATTTTTTAAAATCATATTAACAAGTCAACAAGCATTTATTAAGCAATTAGTATGTTCTAGGCACTGTGCTAATTGCTGGGAATACAAATACAAACTAAAGAAAAAAATAAGTACTTGTTGATTTGACTCTGAATACAAGGATTTAGCCCATGATAGTGACGGGGTGATGGGCTTGTGTCCTTTTCCAGCCTTTTGGGGCTAGCTCAGGTGACTGATCACATTATGTTAGGGAACAGAACTGAAACACTTTTCTTTCTCTCTTCTCACCTGACTCCTCTGTCCTGGGCTCACACAGCATCTTCTGTAATATCCCCAACTTAGGGCCAAACCCATCTGCTTCCTCCCTGCTGAGCCAGCTGCAAATCCAGGTCAAGCTCTTCTCCTCTCCCAGCTTTTTTGTCTCCTTTCTTTAATCGAATTATTTTTTTTCCAGCACTGTGCACGTCAGACATGGTTTCTACAGACCTCAGTTATCCATGCCCACCAGCAATCAAAAGGTGACATTAAAAGGATAATAATAACAATATAGATGCCTAATCAGAGGTATACTGGGCTGTGGTCTTCCATCTCTATCTCCTTCCCCCCACCCCTGCCCCACATAGTCCTTCCACCTTCAGCTTTTCTCTTGTTTGGAGAATAATTGATAAACCTATCCCCAGGCTGGGCTGGCAAGCAGCAAATAAAAGTCAGGTGCCTTGCACATGACCCTGCTGTCCTGCCAAAGAGAAGTAGACCTGTGGAAGGGGAGGCCTATGTGCTCATGAAGTCACAGTAGTGCTAATGTATCACTAGCTGCTCAAGGGAAGGCTTCTCATCACAGAGCATTCCTGGTTCATCTGTAGATACATAATGGGCAGCCCCCAAAAAGGAACACTCCAGCCCTAACTCTTTTGCTCCTCTTCTCTTCTGCTGTTCCATTACCCACTCAGAACACCTTTCCCAGGGCGGCTGGGCACCATGGGGCTTGGACAACGGGGGCTCAGGCTTCCGCTTGGTGGGGAAAGGGGACCTGTGTTCCCCTCTTGGAGGGGCAGGGAGGCAGGGTCTGACCTCAAGTGGCTTACAGTCTTTTTTTTTTGTCTTCTAACTAGCAACACGTTTTCTCTCTCTCCAACCTCCCCCTCCCCACTACACGCACACACACATACACACTCACATGAGAAAGTCCTTGTAATAAATATGCATAGTCAAGCAAAACAAATTTCTATGTTGTTGTTCAGTCGTTTTCAGTAGTAGCCAACTCTTTTTTACCCCATTGGGAGTTTTCTCAGCAAAGATGCTAAAGTGGTTTGCCATTTCCTTCTGCAGCTCATTTGACAGATGAGAAAACTGAGACAAACAGGATTAAGTGACTTGCCCAGGGTCACACAGCTAGAAAGTGCCTGCAATGAGACTTGAACCCAGGAAGATGAGTCTTAGTTGATTCCAGGCTCAGCACTCTATCCATTGTACCACCTAGCTTTGGCCATATTCTCTCTCTCTCTCAATCTCTCCAATATATACATATATACGTATATATATACATACATATATATATACGTATATATGTATATCTGTGTGTGTATGTGTCTGCACTCTGAGGGAATCACCTCTCTGTCTGCATGCTTTGTCATTGGTCCTCTGGAATAATGGTTAGTCGTGACGGTGATCATCATTTTTAAATCTCTCAAAGTTATTTGTGTTTGTGATATTGGTGTTATTGGATAAATTTTTCTCTGCTCACTTCATCCTGTAACAGTTCTTGAAAGTCTTTCTAGGTTTCTCTCAAATCATCCTTTTCAAGTTATTTCTTAGGGCACAATAGTATTCCATTACATTTGTATACCATAATTTGTCTAGCCTTTACCCCAACTTATAGACAACTCCTTATTTTCTAGTTCTTTCTCCCTATCAAAAAAGCTACTATAAACATTTTTGTACATGTGAGTCCATTTCTTTGATCTCTTTAAGATATAGTCCTCTTATTGGTATTACTGGGTCTAATAGTAATGGTATTACTGGGTCTAATGGTAGTAGTATTACTGGGTCCAATGTACAGTTTAGTAAATTGGGGGCATAGCTCCAAATTGCTTTCCAGAAGAGCTGGACCAATTCACGGCTCTATCCACAATACATCAATCAGCCAGTTTCCTGCCCACCCCCAACATTTGTCGTTTTCATTTTTTGTCAGTTTTGCTAATCTGATGAGTGTGAAGTGGTTTCAGAGTTTCTGTAATTTGTATTCCTCTAATTATTAGTAACTTGGAGTATTAATAGCTTGGAATTCTTCCACTGAAACCTGCCTTGCACATCCTTTGACTATGTAACAATTGGTGAATAGAAAGGACTTCCATTCTAATGGCAGCAGCCTTACCTAAATCCTGTCTAAGCTACAATCCTCTCTGCAACATTGCCTAGTAGTGGCTGAGTTTCTGATTGAAGACCTCTGTTGAGAGGGAACTCACTCTTTCCCAAGGCAGCCTATTATATTTTTGACAGTTTTTATTTTAAAGAAGTTTGTCTCTATATTGAGCTGAAATATGTGTCTCTGCAAGTCATACTCATTGTTCCTCATTCTGTTCCCTAGAGCCAAGCAGAATAAATCTAATCATAATCACGCACATAGCTGGCATAGTACCTACTATGTGCGGGGCACTGGTAAGCACTTCTCAAATATTATATCATTTGGTCCTCACAATGACCTTAGGAGGTAGGTGCTACTATTTATCCTCATTTTACAGATGTGGAAGTTGAGGCAAACAGAGGTTAAGTCACACAGCTATTGTCTGAGGCTGGATTTGAACTTGGGCTTTTTGACCAAGGTCTTCCTAAGTCAGGTCCCTTTTCCACATACCACCTACTGTGTCCATTCTAAATTTTTTCTTCCAGCAAAACAATCCCCGTTCTTTTGACTGTTGCTCATGTTATGATCCCCAATCCTCTCACTGTCTAGGTAGCCCTTGTCTAAGAGAATATTCTGGCCACCCACTTATCGAGGATAGTAGCAATAATAGCTTTATTTGTAGAACAGAGCAGTGTCAAATCTGTTTTCTCACTTGATTCTTGCAATGGCTGTCTGAGGTACAGAAATTATTGTCATACTCTATTACAGATGGGGAGAGAAAGTGAGGCACAGATTCATCCATCAAATTACTCTTCCAAGGCCACATGGCAAGTCAATTCTTAAGCTGGAAATGGGATCCTGGCTTATACCAGGGCTTCTTCCACTGAACTATAGTCCTCTGGTGAAGACTTGGATGTTCCTTGGCTCTGCCGTGGCACTGGGTGCTGATAAGGTAGTCTTGTGTTGATGAAAAGAATGGAAAACAGTAGTCGATTACCTTCTTCTCTCTCTTTCCTTCTTCCTCTCAAAATTCCTGATTCTTCCCAGGAAAAGTCAGCCAATAATATCCTAGTTCCCACCAGTCCATGGACAGTGTTAGGCCAGGAATTAAGATAACATTTTCAATGATTTTAATGTCCATTTGGGTGAAGAGAAGCAATGTATTCTGGACTAGAGAATGCACAGTTCTCTTTTCCAGGTCACCATCCAGGAGTCATAGAACATGGAACATCAGAACAGGAAGGTACCTACTTTAAAGTCTACCCAGTCCAAGACCCATGTTTTACAGGTGAAGAAAACTAGGCCAAATCAGAGGGAAGCTAATTTGCCCAAGGTGTCATAGCACATTAGTAGAAGAAGACTGACTAGGACCCAGGGTTTCTGACCATCAGCCAAGGGCTCTTTCTCTTCTTCCTCCCCTCACTTTCTCTAAAGTCATATAATTTTGGAATGTTAGAGATTCTCTACTTCAGGAATTCTTCACCTTTTTAGAGTCATAGACCCCTTTGCTGGGTTAGTGAAGCCTATCAGTCCCTTCTCAGAATCATGTTTTTAAATAAAAGCAAGATTTATTTTATTTCACATAAGATAAAATATATGATTGCAAGAGAAACTGATAATATTGAAATACAGTTATCAATTTTTTTAAAGTTCACAGACCTAAGCTTAAAAACCTGAAATATAGTCCTATCCTCTCATTTTGCAGATGGAGAAGCTAAGGTCAAAAGAAAATGCATAGCTTGTTTAAGGTCCTTTAGCTAATTAAGGGCCGAGCCAAGACTAAACCTCATATCTCTTAACTCATAGTCCTGGAAACTTTCTTCTGGTGACCTATGTTTTGAGTTTTCTCCATTAAAGCGTTTAAAATACAGTCTTGTCTTAGCATTGCTTTTCATCATTATCCTCATCTTCATCATTTTTACTATTTTTTTTCCATATAGGCTTCCATGCCTACAAGTAGCTAGGTCCCAGTTGGTAGAGTGCTTGATATGAAGTTGGGAAGACCTGAGTCCAAATATGACCTCAGACACTAACTATCTGTGTGACCCTGGGCAAGCCATTTAATCTCTGTCTCAGTTTCCTCAAATTTAAAATGGGGATAACAATAACACCTACCTCTCAGAGTTGTGATTAAATGAGATAATGCTTGTAAGACAGTACCTAGCACACAGTTGGTACTTAATACTTAATACTAATACTTGGTACTTAAAACATCATGCTTGTTTTCTTCCCCTCCATGCATTTTCCTGGTGACCAACATCTGTTTAGCTGGACCGTAGAGCTAGAGGAGAAAAGGAGACATTCTTCTCTGTGCCCCAAATGGAATCCTTAACCTCAGCCTGGTTCAGAGTTCAGAACCAAAACTCAAGAAAGTCATTCCCATGCTCACCAGACTCTAAAGGGCAGATAGCAACGTGAGAAGAGAGAAGCCACTGTATCTGAGCTGTTTTCCCAACTCTGTATCTTAATGAGCTTGTGACCACTTCGTGCCCTCATTTTACCTATCCTGAAAATGGGGATGTTAGGTAATATACTAGCCAAGTAAAGTTTAACAGATCCTAGGTCATAGGGAAAGACAACTAAAGATTCCAAGAGAATCTATAGATAGTTTCAATATAAAAGTCAAAAAATCTAGGTTAAAGTCCTAGTTTCAGTACTTACTATGGGATGACTGTGGACAAGTCAGGTCACTTATTTGTACCTAATTTTATTCTTCTGTAAAATGGGGGTGGGTAATGATACTATTAATATTTTGGGGCAAGTGTTTTTTCAAGTGCTGCATAAATTTTAGCTGTTTAAAAATATTGAGATCTTTTGGCTTTATGGAACCTTAATTTCCAAATATAATCCTACCTCTTTTTCCATACTTCATGAGATCTCCTTTGTAATAAATTTTAAAAAAGAAAGAGGCAATTCAGCAAAAAGAATTAATGAAGAATATTATCTGACTAGATATACAGTATTCCCCACCCATAGTTCCCCATCTCAGCAGAGAAGAGATATATACTTTTTCTCAATTCTTCTCCAGTGCCAAGTTTGATCTTTGCAATTACACAGGGTTTAATTTTCTTGTTTTGTTCTTTTCACTTATATTGCCATATTCATTAGTATGTTGTTTTCCTGGCTCCACTCATTTATTCTGTATCACTTCATGAATGTCTTTCCATGCTTCTCTGAATTCTTCGTATTTACCATTTTTGTAGTACAGTAATATTCAACAGAATCAATAGATGATGATTTGTTTTGTAATGTTACTGTGTCATACAGTCTACAGACATCCTTTGTTTCCTGTTCTTTGCTACCACAAAAATATTCCTATGAATACTTTGGTATGTATAGGATTTTTATTTCTGTGTTTGACCTCATTGAAGTATCTGCAGAGCAGTGAGATCTCTAGTTATGGCCGTATTAGCCACCTTTTTGAACAGCACACTTCTAAATTGCTCTCCAGAATAGTTGGGCCAATTCACAATAATGTGAGCTGCCTTTTCTTAAGATATTGGATGTGAAATGCTTTGAAAAATAAAAGAAATATATGGCATTATCCTTCATGATAATTCAGGTGAACAGGTGGCAGAGAATCACAGCTAATGTAAAACCTCTTTCTTTCAGCTTCAAGTTGAATTGCTTGCTTGGCAAATGACTTATCTCTCTAATTCTGTTTGTTTCAAGCAAATATGATAATGAGCTTACATTCCTTGAACTAAGGCTGACTGACAGTCAGGAAAACATTTTACACCCTTGGGGAGCTTCCTGTTGGATGGAAGAGACTGGACACACACACACACACACACACACACACACGCACGCACGCACGCACAGAGGCTTCTATCAAAAAATACATAAAAATGTAGCAGGCTGTCCAGTAAAGTAGAAAGGGCAGGAAAAACAAAAAAAGAAAGGAATGATTGGTTTCATAGCTTGCTAGAGCTTGAAGAGTAACAGAGATGAATCATAAGATTTAGCACTTTAAGGAGCCTTAGAGATCATCTAGACCAACTCCCTTATTTTATGAATATGGAAGCCAAGTCCAGAGAGAAGTGGCTTGCCCAAGGTTGCATATCTAGTAAGTAGCAGAACCGGGATTTTAACCCAGTTCTCTTGACCAGCCAGGAAAGACTTTCTCAAGAATTAACTGGAGCCAATAGACAGGGTCATCCCTTTGAGCTCTGTTGTAAGATTTTCTCTTACATAATTTAGAGAAGACTTTAAATAAACAAATAAACTCTGAAGTATAGTGTGGTATAGTTTCATTCATTCATTTTTTTAATTTTTATTTGCTTTTGAGAAAGCTAGAGATTTATTATGTTGTGATTAATAAATTGTCAAGTTGGCTATGACACTTTCCCACAACTAAATACCACCATTCACCAGCACAGAAGTTGGTACTTAACCAGATTGAGGAACAAGGCCAAAAGAGCAGACATGTAAATATCATTGGTAACTCGACTTATACCCCTTGTTTATTTTTAACCCATTGCCACGCCACACTTTAATGTGATTTTGATGTTAATCTGGAATTTATACTTGAAGTAAGCATCAGTCACATGCCCATGAGATCATGGAATTCACCTTAATTTGCAAATGTATTTCTGCCCTCCCCCCACCCACCACCATGTCTACCCTGTGAGCTATTCCTTATAATGATAAAAGAAAGAGAAAAAAAAGGCAAAAGGCAAAACCAGTTCATATAGGAACATTATCTGATTGAATAGGCGGTATTCTCTATCCATAGTCCTCCACCTCAGCAAAGAAGAGAGAAGAGAAGGGTCAGTGTTACCCAACCTACATAATGTGATACAGTACTACATAGCATCATGGGATTTAGATATAGGGGTGGTCTCGTCCAACTTCCTCATTTATCTGATAAGCAGAGAAAGGGAGTGATTTGTCTAAGATGCCAGAGTAAGCAAAGAGAAATAGCACAATTCAAACCAGCTTCTCTGACTCCAAACATCATGTTCTTTCTGCTATACCATGGCTGCCTCTCATGGGTAAGAATAATTTCCTCTTCCTCTGAGAAGTCATTTCAGACAAGTGATCAGATTTTCATCCCACCACAAAAAGAAAAAAAAAAAGGTCATCGCCAACATCAGGAGAAATAAGTGAGATAAGGTTTGTCTCGTCTTGTTAGGTCAATGTTCACGTAGTTTCACTATGGAGGGCCTGGAGACACACCAACGCTTTCCACTGAACTGAGACCTCCTCACACAGTAAGCCTGCCCTACCACAGCCAGACCTCAAAGGAAACAAAACTAAACTAAACTAAAAGAAAATACCCTTTCACTTTATAACTTTAGATTTGCATGTTCCATACTCAAGAGATTAAGGTTTGAGGTTTTTGGTTTTTTGGTGTTTTTTTCCTGTGGTATTCCATAGTAGACTGCAGCTTTACTGTTATACAGATAAATTAAAGTTTTAGAGAATTTCCCCTGTGTTTATCATTTGTTGACTATAAAAAGCATTTGATTTAGTATGCTGCCTTCAAGGTTGTCCTCCAACAAGGTGTTTCCCAGGCATATGTCAAAATTGTACAAGATTCCTTGAAAGATGTAAGAGATAACCTTCCTTGTTCAACAACCCTCTTGTCATTAATATCAAGAGAGACACATAACAGCTAAACACATGCTCACCAGAGGTGTTTACTATTGTCATGGACAGCATCCAATGCAGAGTCCAAATTGGAGAAGGATTGCTTAAAAATGCTCTCCTGTGTGTTGTCGACCTTGTGAAGGTTATGGCAATCAATCAGTCAGTCAACAAGCAGATATTAAGCACTTGGTATGTGACAGGGACTGTGCTAAGTACTGGACATACAAAGAAAGGCAAAAGTGTGTAGTCCTTTTATCTTAGGACCTCACATTCTGATGGCCCCAAAACATTACAGAGACTGCTAAATGAGATCCATAATGACTTTAAAAAGTTTGGACTAACTGTCCACACAGGAAAACACCAAGTGGAAGAAAA